>JAQBSW010000617.1:62500-184000 GCA_029291075.1 Eudiplozoon nipponicum | reverse complement strand
AAGGATTGCGGAGATCTCGATCGCCGCCTACCATTATAATTTGACTTGGAAACGAATTTTGGTCGAGCATTCACTTGATTTAGCTCGGATTTGGTAATGGCCAATCCTTCTAGAACTTTAGCCATGTTCGCCACTGTTCTCTCTAAAGAGGAGAGTCTATCATCTTGCGGGGGTGAAGAAAAGGATGATGGATTCACTTTGGGTTCCAAAACCCTATATTCTAACTCACATCTCTCAGATAAGTCATCTATAGAGAGAGTGTTGGGAGCTGTCTGGCAAAGAGTTTTAATGTTTGGGAAGATTGTTAATAAAAACAACCTTAGCCTCATGGTCAGAAATGTTGGTTTTATACCAACGTTTCCGTAATTCCCTCAATATTTCGATGGGGCCAAGATTTGGCATATCTAACTGCGCATATTTGTTTATTATCTGCTCAGTTTTCGTGGGCCCAAGCAAGAATTCTACTTCGTTTTGTAGACCCAAAATGGGATTAGGTAGCTTCCTAATGGCCTCAAGCTTAGGATAAATCCGCCGCCGCAATTCAGAAGGTAGTTTAGCAAAAACCTTCGACAGTTTTTGATGACTGTCATAATCAGGAAACGGAGAGAAAGTGGAGTCTACGCGCATAAAGAATAGTTCACTATCTCCATCCCAAACAGGAACATCAATATCTAAATTTGGAACTGACATTCTAACAATCTTACGGGATCTTAAAAGCATAAATTTATAAGCAATATGAAAATGTATAAATATACTTTAACGAAACGCTTACCCACAAACAGCTTCCACAGTTGAATGAGCGCAGAACAAAACACGTCATCTTCTTCCAAAAATCGCAATTGAGCCTGTCGAGTACGTACGGTGCCGTTTTGTACGTAGGAAAGATGAACAGAGGCCCCGTTGGCCTTTGATGCCAATGTATTATTATTTTCCACAGTTGAATGAGCGCAGAACAGTAACTGCTTCCAAAAATTGAAATTATCCGCAATTTAGCCGGTCCAGTAGGTACGGTCCCGTTTTGTACGTAGGAAATTCACCACAAATCCACGAATATATACCCAACAGAATTCCCAGAAGACCACGATCATGGTAGATAAAACGCAAATCTTAATCGATTTTTTATCCAAAAATCAGAACAATAATCAATATCCTGGCGCGGTCGCCAATTTTGTAAATGCCGTACGACGTTACAAACTCGGTTAAGGTGCTCTGAATAGAGATTAGTTACTAATAGGGAAGCCCTTAAGAGAGCCTGGTAATGCGTTCTCCTGAAGTCTTCAGAGTGTAAAAATGTCCTAGAGCCTTGGGTGGACTCTGGTTGAGTTGTCGCTCCCGTGGTTCAGCTGAAATCACGATGTGGATAACGTCGTGATGGTTCTGCAATTAATTAGCTCGTCTCGATGGTTATACCGCAAAAAGATGAGTCACGGATGTAGCCAATTGTTGGTGAAACTATAAAATCACCAGCGTAGGTATTGACAGCCGACAGAACGCACACGCGTGAAGCAAGGTAGAATGCAAATGCCATAACTTACTTGTATGGTAAATTGCCGTGCTTAAATAGCATACCATGTCTACTTACCTATTGGTTAAACGTCAAGTTTCGCTTTTTCTCATTTGTTACAACGTAAATAAAAATTTAATTTAATTTCGCAATATGTCAACCATTAATTTGTGTCGTTACAAGTGTTTTATAAAACAGAACCGCGCTCGAAACGAAAAAAACACGCGGTGGACTATTGTGTCTCAGTGAACTTATTTCGTTTAGTTGCAGAAGTTACGCATTGGATTTACCGTGGTTAACTATCCGAACTTCAGAGAGTAATTGATTAATATAATAACCTGAGGATAAAACACTGAACTAAATATTTGTGAGTTTTTTTGTCATTGAAGTCGTTATATGGATTATACAGACCATTTTTCTTTATAACATAAATCATTTTACTATGTTCAGATTATCATGTGTTTCAATCATTTGATTATGTTCATTCCAATCCAGATATTTGTGTAAGAATAACTTCTTGTGCGCAAAACATTATTCTTCATAAACATAAATAATTTTAACTTTTGTTGTCTAGAAGACGGAAAATTTAGTTTAACTGTGAATAGTGTTATAGAACTACTTTGCATAAAATCTGTTTTCGCAGCTGACCAACATATATTCAATTTGAACTAACTGTGAATTATATTACTATTTGCAACATTATATCTAATATACGTATGACCAGATGTTTTTGCCTTCTCACATCAACCATCCGAAAATGATCAGAGTTTGATTAGGCGCATGGGTAATAATAATAGCCACCATTGATATGGAGGACGGGTACAAAATTCACGAACTAGAAAACAACCCCACAAAAGTCCCCTACATTATGGTGCCCCGGTTCGTCGAATTCACAGCCAGCAAAGAATTAACAAATATCTAGAGTTAAGAAATTCAAGCAATTTGGATGACTACTACAAGATAAGTAAACTCTAAGACACCTATCACGGAAAAACACGCTCTCGGGATTACAATGTTTGAAGACAGCTGCACGATGGCGGGTGCGGACGATGTTACACTGCCATCTATTCTCAACAACACTCATACGCTTAAGATAAGGGCCAGTTCAGGAAATACAGGAAGCCCGATGGTGAGCCCAGCAACAACCCGCATTACCACATGGACACAGTATAAAATATGTCAATTTGATCCAGAATACCTTGACGCGTGGGTCGACGATGTCACTTTACTGGCCAAGGTGTCCAATATAACAGACGAGGGCTCAATATTTCTGAGGGCTTCGGAGACGATCTCAATGTCTTTTAGACGCGGACTCAAAGATATACTGCATTAATACACTGAGGGCACATGTGCGCAGCCATGGCAGAGCCTGCAACGCGCCGTCAAGCAACGTTTGACACCAGATCGAGAAGACCGGCTTACAGAATTAATGAGCCAGATGTCCCTAGGTAGCCGCACGCCTTCTGAGCTATTTAGGGAAATGGAGCACAAAGCCTTAGAATTCAAACTGCCCAAGGAAATCGTAATGCGACTGTTCATACAGAATCTCCCGCCGGCACTATAAGAGATTGCCACCTTCTTGCGCGAATCCCTCGAAGTACAAGATGACGTTCTGCCGGCACGTCTAGACAAGTGGTGGAAGAAACACCACCACAGCCTACCGGCCCAAGAGAAAGTCCACATCACCCCAAGAATGTTCGAATCACAACCCACCACATCATCAGCCGGAACAAATGTCACAAATGAACGCCTCATCAGCCTGCTCGAGAACCTCACCGTAAGGCCAAACTTAGCCTCAGTCGATGCCGTCCAAAACAGACGCGACCAGAGCAGGCGTGACCACCGTCGTCCACCGACCCGGAATAGCGCCAGGAGGTCGATTTCGAGAGACCGAACCACAGTGCCAAAGTTAGCAGCGGAGTGGTGTCCGAATCATCGCAGCTATGGCCACTCCACACGTTACTGCCTCGGAAACGGCTGCACTTTCCCGCGCACAGACGCGACGTTCAGATGGGCGCGGTCACCCTCAACAATTCAGGAAAATCCGCCCATGGAAGGCTCGGAAAACTGGTGGGGTCAGCCTCCGCGGCGGCAGTAGAGGCTGAGCACCCGAAGATTGTTGGCCGCTCCACGTCCGATGGTTCGAAGCACGTTGCTTTCGCAGTAGAGCGCAATCAAACTATTGTATTTACAGTGACGGCTCCAGTCAAGTCATGCTTCAAACGCCCAAATGCCAGCAACCAGTCTCGTCGTCAGTTGCCACTATCAACATCTTTTCTCATCCGTGACGCAACCTCTGGCGAATTATTTCTCATAGACACTGGATCAGATGTGAGCTTACTACGCCACAATTATTTCGAACCCACCCACCCAGTCGACACCAGCAGTCTGACATGCGCCAATGGTTCCAACATAGCGACGTTTGGGGTACGAGTACACACTATCTCGTTCTCCAACTCAAAAAGATGTTTCAATTATCCGTTCATCATCGCCAAAACGACACGAAACATCATTGGTTGTGATTTTCTCGAACACTTCGACCTGACCATTCGTCCAAGAACACGAGAGATACGCACTGCAGACAATCAGTTGCTTACATCAGCGTTAAAACATGACTCGCGCCGAAGCAGTCTCATCCATACAGCTTATTCCTTTAGTTCCTCATGTACCACAACTGTACGAGGTTCTGAAACGTCATGAAGAAATTTTCAAACCTATTTCCTTCATGCCCGATCTCAAAAGTAAATGTGCCATCACAGCCCACCGTATCCTCCTGTCAAAACCACTTCCTCATCCTCCACGAGCACGTCCATTGGCACCACACAAACATAAGGCTGCCGAGCAAGAATTCGCCACGCTACGTCAACAAGGCATCTGTACACGATCCAGCTCACCTTTTGCGTCGCCTGTGGTAGTAGTACCAAAGAGTGAACCAGAGACATTCAGAGTGTGCGGGGATTATCGTATTCTCAATTCTTGCACACAGTCTGATTCGTACATTCTGCCAAATCCGGCCGACTTACTCCGATCTGCTATCGGTCATGCTGTGTATTCAAAACTTGACTTAGTAAAAGCATACTATCAAGTACCGATGGACAAAGACTCAGTAGCATATACTGCACTCAGATTCACCGGAGGTGGCACGCACGAATATCACTATATGCCATTCGGTCTCAAAAATGCCTCGCAAACATTCCAACGCGTTATGGACGAAATACTAGATGGTCTACCATTTGTAATTCCATATCTAGACGACATCCTGGTATTCTCTAACTCAATGACCGATCATATACAACATATTGAGATCCTGCTCACACGTCTAGAAGACTATGGCCTCCGACTTCATGGCAATAAATGCGTCTTTGCACAGAAATCAATTGAATTCCTTGGTCATCAAATTTCCGAAGAAGGCATGACACCTGTACCTACTAAGGTTCGTGCTATTCAAGATCTACAGCCTCCAACCACCGTTCGGGCATTACGACGATTCTTGGGCAAGATGAACTACTATTCTCGATTTGTACCCTGCCTTGCCAAGATTCTGGCACCTCTTCACAAATATCTCGTGCCAGAAAGCCGTTTCGTCAAGAAATCACAACCGATTCAGCTCGACGTGGACGACATGCAGGCTTACGAGGATGCCAAAAGAGCCCTATGCAAAGCGACCATGTTACATTCCCCGGATTGGTCTCAGCCTTTTGAATTGATAACGGACGCATTCAACGTTGCCATAGGCGCAGTACTTCAACAATCCATCAATGGAATACACCAGCCTATCGCTTTCTATTCGCAAAAACTACAACCTCGCGAGACGCAATATGATACGTTAGGAAAGGAATTACTTACAATCTACCGGTCGATCCTACACTTCCATACCTATCTGAATGGCCGAAAGTTCAAGATCTACACTGACCATCTTCCGCTATTTCCGATGCTGAGAGGAAAGAAAGAATATTTATATTCACGACGTGTCAACTCGCAACTTACACGAATACACAAGTATGAATATGAAGTCACTCATGTTAAAGGATCAGAAAATGTGGTCGCAGACTCTCTAAGCCGTCCTGCAGATCTTTGTGCCTCAATACTGTATCCTTCACCTATAAGCATTCAGGAATTGCAAGCAGCTCAGCAAGATGATATATCACTTCGGACATTTGATGTCAATCGACTGAAATCACTTGATTACAACGGAACCCTACTACAGTGCGAAATAACTGACGTGGGCCCTCGGCCGTTTATACCTGAAAAACTCCGTCACAAGATCTTCGAAGTCTACCATTCATTGAGCCACCCATCTGGCGAAGCATCAGTAGAAATTCTATCCAGAACGTATTTTTGGCCTGGCATGCGACGAGATATCAAGATGTGGTCAAAACAATGTCTAGAATGTCAGAAATGCAAAGTGACGAGACACACCAAAACGGCGCCACAAGTCATTCAAGTGCCCAAAGTCCGATTTACGCACATACACGTTGATCTGGTAACCTTACCTGCCGTGAACAACATGCGATATCTACTGTCAATACGGGACCGCACCACTCGATGGTATGAGGCCATACCACTTCCAGACATGAAGCAAGAAACTGTCAGTTATGCTCTAGAGCTCAATTGGTTCGCTCGGTTCGGTGCTCCAGCTGAAGTGACAACCGATCGTGGCGCACAATTCCTCGGAGAAGAGTTCGCAGACCTACTGCAACACTACGGTGTCAAACACTCCGTGACCGCGGCTCGCAACCCGAGAGCAAATGGTTTTGTTGAAAGGCCACACCGAGAACTGAAAGCGGCGCTCAAGGCTAGCCCAGAAGAAAATTGGCTTGCGGCTCTACCGAAAGTACTCCTATCAATGCGTACAAGACCTCGTGAGCCGATCAAATGTAGCTCCACTGAAATGGTATTTGGCGAATGTCTACGGCTGCCTGGCGAACTAGTCCGATCACGCTCTGAAACTGCATTAACGATGAACGATCCGACATTTCTGTTTCCACTTCGCAGTTTTCTACAATATAACGCTCAGAATCGGCCGATCTGTCCTACACGTCAGCAACATGGCCCAATCTATAAACGCAAAGGTTTTGATAGCTGCAAATGGGTCTTCATCAACAACGATATAGATAACAGGATTTTAGCCAAACCGAAGCGCGGTCCTTATCGTGTGTTAGATCAACGTCAGAATTACATCATTCTGGAGATTAATGGCAAAGCTGAAGCGGTCTCCAAGCACAGACTATCCCCAGCCGACGTTGATCCAGATGACCCGCTGTTTCGCGATGTAGACCTATCAGGCGGTGAAGAAACGAGAACGCCACCCCAGACAGTCTTGCTGACAACGGATTGACGCCCGACATCCCATCAACAACCGAGCCAACTGAAGCCGTCACGCCGCCGCGAGATATAGAAGAACCAGAATCAGTGTTGTCAGAGCCAAAATCAGTCATTTCACGGTACGGCAGAGCAATAACACTTCCTGGAAGGTTAGCCCCCTTCATGGTGTACTCATTTTCATTGCCGGGGGGGGTGTATGTAACACGCGGCTCCGTGTTACAACCCAACGAAGGTCAATTTTTACAAACTCTGTGCTCTTTAAGGTCAAATATTCTAACTCTGTCCTTAAACAATATTTCTCTTAGCTGTGATTTTAGGAACAATCTCTTTTAGTCTCAAGCAGTTTTAATCGAAATTTCTTGAACTGCAATTTTATTTGTAATTAATAGTGTTTTTATAAAAGAAACAGAACCGCGCTCGAAACGGAAAAAACACGCGGTGGACTATTGTGTCTCAGTGAACTTATTTCGCTTAGTTGCAGAAGTTACGCATTGGATTTACCGTGGTTAACTATCCGAACTTCAGAGAGTAATGGATTAATATAATAACCTGAGGATAAAACACTGAACTAAATATTTGTGAGTTTTTTTGTCATTGAAGTCGTTATACGGATTATACAGAACATTTTTCTTTATAACATAAATCATTTTACTATGTTCAGATTATCATGTGTTTTCAATCATTTGATTATGTTCATTCCAATCCAGATATTTGTGTATAAATAACTTCTTGTGCGCAAAACATTATTCTTCATAAACATAAATCATTTTAACTTTTGTTGTCTAGAAGACGGAAAATTTAGTTTAACTGTGAATAGTGTTAAAGAACTATTTTGCATAAAATCTGTTTTTGCAGCTGACCAACATATATTCAATTTTAACTAACTGTGAATTATATTAATACTTGCAACATTATATCTAATATACGTATGACCAGATGTTTTTGCCTTCTCACATCAACCATCCGAAAACGATCAGATACTGATTAGGCGCACGGGTAATAATAATAGCCACCATTGATATGGAGGACGGGTACAAAATTCATGAACTAGAAAACAACCCTAAAGGTCCCAAACAATCTAACTCTGTTGTTACAATATTTCTCTGCTGTGATTTTGGTACAATCTCTATTTATTTTCAATGAGTTTTAATTAAGATTTCTTGAACTATAGGGTACTTGTAATTAATAGGTTTAGTTTAATAAATAAAGACATTCGCACCAATACATAGGTAAGATGCAGTGGGTTATTTGTCTGTGTTCAAACATTGGATTTACTTAGATTTACTTACGTTAACTCCATTTTACACAACCTTAACAGTTCAATTATGATTCCACTAATCATGACATCAGGTGTTTCTCTCAATCTTATCAGAAGCTCTGTAGTTCAATGGATTTTGTATTTTATCATTCAAAACCTAGCAAACTGTGATTATTGTTTGTAGTACTTGCAAGAGCAAGTTTTACGATTTTTATCCACCAATTATCAGTGACAATATTTACCAGTGACTTTAAACTAAATTGCTAATCAATCTGGATTTATATCATAATATATTTTCAATTATTTACATGTATTCATCACGATTCAGACGTTTGTGTTCCTGATAATTACTTGTGCATAAGACATTCAATTGTGTTGACAATATATCATTTTGTTGCCGTCTAGAGCACGGTCCGTTTTGTTTAACTGTGAATTGATTCATGCTTAGCAACACCACTTGCAATAAACGTCTGAAAATGGATGAGTTTTCTTACTTCACCCTTCGGAAAATGTCAGGGACTGATCAAAGAACGGGTGGGGATAACGATCACCATGAAAATGTAGGGAATCATTACTAAATAGACAGCTGCACCGCAAAGGCTATCACTATAACTATAAAACATCTCACTGTTCAACGACTGGTTAAATGCAATGCGATTGGTGTTTACTTCAAGCTCGTAAACTTGATTTAAAGAAGGTAACAAACGTTAATACTAAGAAACGTCTTTTCTGTAAACAAAGTCTACTCAGGTGTTGCTAAGCAATTTCTCTTCTGTAAACTAGTCTAATTCAGTTATTGGTGCAAACACATAATTACGAGGAATTAGTGATTTATGGAGAAATTCAGTTGTCAATATTTTGTATCTGATGTACTTTAACTCTCCATGTTTGTAGCAGACATCTTGTTTCTCTTATCAATTTTACCATTTTTGATTCTAACCATATATTGCTATCAAAACGAGTTCTTATTCAATGAGACGGTGAGTACACACATTGTTATAATAATTATATTGTAATAAATCTTGTTTTAACATTTGGCTAACCATGAAAAATCTGAGGATACTGTAAGATTGCCCCGGGTGCAAGTAAATGCCATGCAACTTTACAAAATAGTAAACAAGCCGTAAATAATGAGAGAAGTTACTGTGGTTTGTCCTTATTAGGGTCGGAATTGCGTTCTTCGACAAATCTTCATAAAGATTGGCAGTACTGGAGTGTCTAGAAGTACTTCTAGACACTTGAGACCGGCGCTGTTGATTGGTTGGTGTTCCTTTGTTTGGATGCACCGGGATAACTAGAGTTATTGAAGGCACAAAATTGTCTTGTTGAAGATCTGCGGCAACACCGTGGTGGCTGGCACACGTAGATTCAGATTAATAGATAATCGATCACGTATGACTAGTTATGCATCAGAATAAACAGTGACGTGACGGAAGTCCAAGTGACTAAGTGAAACAGCGTGATAAACGCAAGTCCAGAAGTCAGTGTAGGTAAACAGTCAAGTAGAGAGAGCGACAGCAATCATTCGTAGCGCAAACTTCGTTTGTCTTAATTGGAACCGTGTAATTAAATTTTAATTTCATTTAGGCAATATGTCACCGAATTAGTCTGAGCCGCTACATAACTTACCTCTCTGAAAAAAAGATTGCAATTCCCCTCGGCGAGGCTTGATAGGTAATGTAGCGCAGTGTTCAAACCCAGTTAAGGAAATGGATTATTTTTCTGCACATAATTAATAAAAAAATATACAGTAAATGCTGGGCTGGTGTATGCTTGTTGGTTGATTCAACAATGATATGATGCTAAATAGCCACTAGGAAATGCTACAAAAATTGTTAGCTGTATTGGCCGGTCAAGTCGCGTAAAGCGAAATAGAGTAGTATGAGGTTTAGAGAGATGTAGTGTGAAGTTTAAAAAATGAGTTGCCACTAAATTTGCTAGTTTTAAGTTGAAACCTGTGCAGGCTGGATCGCCGTCAATGAGTTAAAACACGACCGAAGGATCTGGTGTATGCTCAACGTTGTGATCATGACAGTCGTAGAGAGTGTGTACGGTACAACTGACGAAGTCGAGATATGCATTGAAAGTGGTCTCTACCATGATATGAAGCCGATGACTACTTAGTGTTGCTACACAAGGCGTTATCTATAAGTAGCTAGTCATATCAAAATAGGCTGTCTGAGCTCAGGTGTGTTCCATACATTGCAAGAGTACCATGTTAAAAATATATTCATGAAAATCAAATGGAAACGACAAAACGCACACTAAAACTTTGCCGCAGAGATGACATAATATTGAAGAACTGTTCAAAAAATTTTAACTAAGAACAGCAGATTATACAACGTGAGACAAATTGGTGCGAGAAATGTAATGAATCATGTGGAACCATAAAAATCACCTCGTGTGAAATGGGGCTCAGCTGGTGCGCAAAAAGTTAACGAAAATTAATGGAAAAAAATTATCAGTTATGCGTTATGCAAAACAATCTATTTTTAGATTGAGATTGTAGACCAGTAGAAACTGAGACGCATATAGAAAGTTGTATGTCGCCAGGATCAGGTGGTTCGATAAACGGTTTCAACTTGTCTATGCTTACTGATGTATGTGTCGCACCTTGCATGATAATGAAGAATTTTAGCTGCCTGAGCAAAATTTGGTAAGGATCGCGATACTTTTGTTGTAGTGGTGCAACAGCAGCGTCGTTAAGAAAGGGTAATCATGCAGCTATGGAGCTGCGGGTTAACAAAAACTGGACGAGGAGTATGTCTCGGCTACTGTTCAAATCAGGTAAGGATCGCGATACTTTGTTTGTAGTGGTGCAACAGCAGCGTCGTTAAGAAAGGGTAATCTTGCAGCTATGGAGCTGCGGGTTAACGAAGACTGGACGAGGAGTATGTCTCGGCTACTGTTCAGACATGTTATCAAAATGAAGTCGAAGGCGAGAAGCTTCGTTTTGTGGGTCATCCTTTGCGGGTAGTAAACGTGGGAGCTGACTAGGCAGGCGTAGATCCATGTCATACTAGTGTTGGGACGCAGACGTTTTAATAAATTCACGTGAATGAGAACGCATAGCCAGTAGGACTAAAGGTAATGAGTCAACCCAGTTGCCATTAATGGAAGAGGATGCTAAAGCTTCTTTGAGTTCCCTATGTCATCTTTTCTATCATACCGTTAGATTAGAGATGGTAGGTAGTCATCTGGCGTAAGGTGCATCCCATGAACCGCAGGATTGTTTTGAAACAAACCAATGAGAAGTAAGTGCCTCTATTAGTAATGACCTTGTTGGGAACACCATAATGTTCTATCCACGCAGAGATAAAACCGTAAGTCACTTCGTCTGCAAAAATGGTGCCAAGAGGTAAAACAGCAGGCCATCGTGTAAAACTATAAATCATATTTGAAAGTTAGCTGAAACCTTGAACCTTTGTCAGATGAACTATGTTGATATGGACGATGGCTAGGTGTAAAGTGGTTCGGAAATGTTTCAACTTAGAGCAAGTGTGCCGTGTGATCTGGATTTTCTGGCAAATGGCAAACTCGGAGACTCATCGTTTAGCGTTCTGCCTGAGCCTGTGATTCCAGAAATGATATGTAATAAGTCTGAATGAGAAATTGAGTAAATTGAATCGAAAAGTTTTCTCTGAGGGCTCGTCGGCCGAACTGTCTTGTTGAGCCACGTACCCGTGTAGTAAACGATGGACAAAACATTCCCAGAGTCGGCATACGAACTTGGTGGGGTGACAAGTTACTGATATTTAAATGTGAGTGTCACCGCGCTATTCTGTTTGCAGGAGAGATGGCGTTAGTGCAGGTTCCCAGTGTCACAGATTTGACTGTGAATGGCGACGGCGAATTTGGTTGTAACGAGACGTCTGGCCTAAAAAGTGCATCTGCAATGAAGTTTTTTCTCCTTTGACATGAAAGATGTCGAATTGCCATTTGCTCAGATGTGACAGCTGTCTTTCTTGTCTGGTAGGGTACTTGGCGACAGTTGAAATCGCGATTCCAATTACGCTAACTAATGGTGAATGATCTATAAAAACAACAAATCTGCTGCTTCCAATGATGCTAATGAAGAGGGGCACTGCGTCGTGGATGGCGAGAAGTTCTCGACAGAATGTTTCTTATCTTGTTTATACTGGCTGGAGTATAAAAATATAGGCTTCTGAACCACGTCGATCTCTTTTTCCAAAGTAGCCCCAATAGCAAACTCAAGAGCATATGTCGTGAATAGAAATTGTCTTTAGAAATCTGGATACCTTAGCATTGTAGTATTTGCTAACGAGATGACGGCGAGACGGAGTAATTCCTCGTCTTCAGGTGACCAAGAAACGATTGAGTTCTTGCTTAGTCCTTTTCGATTCCGCAGGTGCCTACACAACGTTAATATTCTATAATAGAATAGAATATCTTTATTTGGATTCAAACCACACATGTTCCATCAAATAATAAAATTGGAAAATGTACAATATAAAAAAGTTATCACATCACATAAAAATGTGCAATTAGTCTCATGTAGATAAGTAAATCTCACTAGTTGTACTGTACAATATATCAATATCAGAAAGTTCGGCTGTAATGAATAATAGATTCATCATCAAAAATAGGAAAATTTAAGGTATAATTCGAGTGTAACATTGTGCAAAAAAATGAGAACCATGACTAGCAATTGATTGTATGTATTGTTGACTAACATGATGATATAATGCATAACATTTCAATTTTAATAATAAAAAACTTGGAAATAAAAATCTCAAGAAATTCTGTTTCCGATAACAATTATCCTTGTCTTTTATTCAACCATGAGAAAGTATTATCATAATCAAAATAAAAAATATCAGCAGGATTGTAGACTTTTTCTAGTTCAGTAGATAAAAATTTAAAAGACATCTTAGATGGAGGCGTTTCTCTAAGTCCCTTTGGCAATTGATTATAAATTTTGTAGATTTTCGAAAAAGAGAATAACTTGCTCGCAACATTCCCCACCAAAGGAGGAGATATTGCCAAATGTCCAGATCTAGTTCCAACTTCATGACTCTTTCTTATTGGATTCATATAGGCACCAGTCCACTGGTTCAAATGGAAAACTTTTATGCAATAGCACATCCTCCGAAACCATAAAGTTTGCAGTGATACAAACTGTAATCTAGTGGCGTATATAGTGCAGGAGATAGGACTAATTTGTTTCACAACTTTTCTTTGTACAGCTTCTATCTTATTGGACAAACCCTTTTTTAATGGATTCCAAGTAGCGACAGCATATTCTAGTATCGGTCTAATCCATATTATATACATTTTAAGTTTTATGTCATTCGATAAGATATTTCGATTTATTAGTGCCCATCTTTTCTTGGCACTGCCTACTATACTTCCAATATGTCTCTCAGCAGAAGCTGTACATTGAATAGTTATGCCTAAATCCTTTATTTCTTGCATAAGTTTAATCTCAAACACATCATTAATCACAGCATCATGAAAATAAACATAATTAAATTCTGTTCTGTTACCTATTTTTAAAGCTCTCGTCTTTTTATTGTTTATTCTCAGCCCTAGTTTTAACAATTATCTACTTAAATCATACAAATCTAATGTCACATTAATTTTGGAAAATTTGACATTTTTGGATCAATTGGAAAGATTATTTTTAAATCATCAGCGAATTTGCAAACTCGAACGTTAAAGGTCTTAGTTTACAAATGTGCAAATACGATTTTGAATGAAATTGGCCCCTGTAGAGGCCCTTAGGTCACTACCATAAGGGGGTCTCTTGGATGCCAGGCCCGGAAAATCCATATATGCGGAATGATCCTCTATCTTGGAGCACTTAAGTTCCTCTGAACTATCTCTTAAGCTACAATCCTTAAGTCCGCTAGCCAACTGCTCTGTATCCTCAGTATTTAATAAACCAGACATGATATTATAAAATTACTTGTAATTTATATATTATATTAATTAAGTAAGCTTACCCGGATACGCTGATATCCACAGGATACTGAATCGGAATGATTGAGACCTTAAAACAAATATTTACGTTAAATACCCAAAGCAAATTTGTGGTTCTTTTCGCTGATAATTAAAAAGATCAAATCTACAAGAAGATTATAATGTTTTTTTCACATAGAGTCGGATATGGAACCACGCAGTGTCCCGCTTGTGCAATTTAGCAACTCAGTTCAAAAACTCCCTCATTTTCCTTCGACAAGACAAGTCCGAAATTTCGACAATATGAACAAAAGAACTTCCCAAAATAATTTACAATATTTTTCAAAAATTACAATATTGTTTTTACGAAACCAGCGATAACATCAAATGTCCAAAAATAAAAATTGATTTATTTTAATATGAGAGGTTAATTGGTGTCCAATAATTAATTTAACCTCTACATCAGTTTCTCAATGTGCAAATACGATTTCAAATAAAATTGGCCCCAAACTTTATCCCTGTGGAATTTTACCTTTTACTCTTTTCGATTTTGATATCAAATCGTTTACTTGAATACTCATTCTTCGATTAAATGTTTTCTTGTTAGGCAGAGATAGTAGTTCAGGACTAAAAAAATTTTTTGCACTCACCGTCTTTGATTACATGTTATGCTTGATAGAATTTGCATTCGACGAAATAAATTCAATATCTTGTGACGTAATACGATGCCCTACGAAATCCACGGATGTATTTGCAATTTGCATCTTGTCACAATTGATCTAGAGTCCGTGGTTGGATAAGTGTGAGAGGACAATTTCGTAAATGCTTGGCATGAGATTCAGGGTCTGGACTGAATACCACTATGTCATCGAGATATGGTATACAGTAAGAGGCGTCGTCACAGAGTATGTTGTCCATGAATATTTGAAATGTCCGAGTAGCACACTTGAGTCCAAAAGGCATGTAGAGGTATTCAAAAAGGCCAAATGAAGTGATGACCGCGGTTTTTTCACAAGGATCAAGTTTCGGGCCAATTTTATTTAAAATTGTATTTTCACATTTGGAAACTAAGATCCCTAACGGTCGAGTTTGCAAATACGCTGATGATTTCAAAATAATCTTTCCAATTGATACAAAAAATGTCGAATTCTCCAAAAATAATGTGACACTAGATTTTTATGATTTAAGTAGATAGATGATAACACTAAGACTGATAATAAACAGTAAAAAGACGAGAGCTTTAAAAATAGGTAACAGAACAGAATTTAGTTATGTTTATGTTCATGAGGCTGAGATTAATGATGTTTTTGAGATTAAACTTATGCAAGAAATTAAGGATTTAGGCATAACTATTCATTGTACGGCTTCTGCTGAGAGACATATTGAAAGGATAGTAGGCAGTGCCAAGAACAGATGGGCACTAATAAATAGAAATATATTATCGAATGAAATAAAATTTAAAATGTTTATAATATGGATTATACCGATACTAGAATATGCTGCCGCTACTTGGAATCCTTTAACAAAGGGTTTGTCTAATAAGATAGAAGCTGTAAAAAGAAAAGTTGTGAAACAAATAAGTCCTATCTCCTGTACTATATATGCCACTAGATTACAGTTTGTATCACTGCATCCTTTATGGTTTCGGAGGATGTGCTATTGCATAAGTTTTCCATTTGAACCAGTGGACTGGTGCCTATATGAATCCAATAAGAAAGAGTCATGAAGTTGGAACTAGATCTGGTCATTTTGCAATATCTCCACCATTGGTGGGGAATGTTGCGAGCTAACTATTCTCTTTTTCAAAACTTTACAAAATTTTCAATCAATTGCCAAAGGGAATTAGAGAAACGCCTCCATCTAAGATGTCTTTCAAATTTTTATCTACCGAACTGGAAAAAGTGTACAATCCTGCTGATATTTTTAATTTTGATTATGAAAATACTTTCTTATGGTTAAATAAAAGACAGGATTAATTGTTTTCAGCAGCATAACTTCTCGAGATTCTATCTTCAAGTTTTGTATTATTAAAATTCCCTTTTTTGCAAAATGTTACACTCGAATTATACCTTAAATTTTCCTCATTTTGATGAAGAATCTATTACTCATTGCAGCCGAACTTTCTGATGCTGGTAAATTGTACAGTACAACCAATTGCACATATTTATATGATGTGATATCTTTTTATGTTGTACATTTTCCAATTTTATTATTTGATGGAACATGTGTGGTTTGAATCCAAATGAAGATATTCTATTATTCTATTATTCTAAATATCTTATGGTGCTACCATAATGTGATGGTAGGCTTGTCTAAGGTTAGTCACTGAGAAGTAATTGCTAAGGCTGAGTTATTCAAGTAAGGTGTTTATATTGGGAATAGGATATGCTTTGGATTTGGTCACTGAATTTATTTTGCAATAATCTCCACAGGCTCTGTATGATCCGTTTGATTTGGAGACTAAGTGCATTGGTGACGCTCATGATCTTTTCGATTTTCTCATTATTCACACTTCTAATAATCTCAAAAATTCCTCTTGGGCAGCTTTGAGCTTAGCGGAGGGTAAAGATCGGTTTTTGAGTGCAATAAGTTGTCCTGCTGTGACGATATGGTGTAGTGTTGGAGACTTGTAGATTTGGCTTACTGAGATCAAACAGCGACTTGTGTCCTCGTAGAACTGCTGATATCTCCGTTGAATGACGCACTGGATTTGGCTGAATGAGCTGTAACTCCAAATGCTCTGAGACAAGTGTCCAAATAATTTGCTCAAGTCCGGTGGAGGGGCCGATGATCTTTTGATTGACAAGATCAACAAGGAGCCGATATTTCAACAAGAAATCAAGGCATATTCTGCAGTGTGAGACTTTGTCGACAATGAAGTTGCGAGTAAATACACGTCGTAAACCTATGTTGAAAGTGCGATACCGGCAGCTATAAGTAGGCATGGGCTCCCTTGTAGCTTTTGCAAGTAAAACGCTCAGAGATATTTCAGCCACAGAATCACCCTTGAGAAGTGAGACTGTTGCACTTGTGTCTACAATGAATTCTTCGCGTGTTGAAGCGTGGTTCGATTAGAATGTGTCCTGTCGACGACGATTCTTTCAAGAATTGTATTCAGTGTACAGGCTACTAACCTATTCGTGTCTGCGAACCCCATAGATGCCAGATCGCTTGTAGTCCTAAAATTTACGGTAGAATCTGATATGCTTATATTTCCATTCGCGTCTGCTAAATTCAAATCCGCAATATCCTGTACTAACCTACTTGTGACCTCAAATTTAATATCAGCCTCCGTGTCTGGTTAGTTTAATTATTAAATCGACACTTAATGTTAGGCAATCGGAATGCGAAAGCTGTCTCACTCAATCTCCCAAACAAATAATCGGGAAGGAGATATACGTGAACAACAGAATAATCAAATTACCTGTTCCAGAACGTCCCTTCTATGTGTGCTTCAATAACAGAATGTAAATAAAGTTATAGCAGAAATTTATTTTTAATATGTATCCGTTTTACTAGAGAAAAAGTGTTAAAATTGCAGCAGACCAAAAGATTTTATGACCAGTCGAGGTGCGAGACACTCGAAAAACTGAAAATGGCGCACAATTCAAAGTCAAGTATTTAAACAAAGAATGTTCTGGAAAATAAAAAGAAAAAATTCTTTTTAAATAAAATTCGTTACAATCAGCCATGCAGGTTTAAATATATCAGTTAGTGTTATTTTACATTTGGCGGAGGATTTATCTTCCTCCACATACACCACCTTCTCAAAAAAGACGGCTAGTAATAGACGTAATCATGATTCTTTGGCTAACGTGGCACTCTTCCAGAACGAGTTGTGCATAATGGCGCCCCTGAAGTCGTCATCTCGCCCGGTACAGTTTTTACTGGTTCTTCCATGTCATCTGGTATAGCCAAATAGTATTCATGCTGTGAACTGGTAGAATAAGATTTTACTATATTAGACAACGCATCTTCTGAGTTCTGCATTTCATTATGTGCCTGTATGGTGGGATTGCACACATCAGATTCGCCCATAGAACGACGGTCATTCAACGCATCTGTTAATTTAGTGATACCGTCTATCCAGATAAACTGGGGAATGCAACGATCCAACGTAACACAATCCTCAATGCAATTTATCACTATGATGACATTCGTGTCAGTCATCCTCTAGACCTTGTATGGTCCTTTATAAAATGGTGTCAGGCAGTTCTTCCTATTTTCATTAGTTATATACACATGCGAAGCCGATCTTAGATCAGAGGACACATAGCACTTGATTTTTGATTTCTAGTCTTGGTCGGAGCCAAACGACACATCTTATCTCTAAATGCTCCTACGAAGCAATCTACATAACTAGAAGCCCAATCAAGCCTACTTGGAGTTTCTATTAGAAGATCTCTAGGCAACCTTAATGGTTCTCCATAAGCCAGTTCTGCTATTGAAGTACCTAATTGTGCCTATATCTGTTGCGCATGGCGAGTAGTACTATAGGAAGATCGTGTATCCAGCTTGTTCCACTAGTACACCTTAATGCAGCTTTCAGTTCACGATGCAGTCTTTCTACCATCCCATTCGCTCGTGGGTTGTACGCGCTAATATTTAATACAGTGGTTCCCATGAGGTTGAGGGATTTCTCGAAAAGCTCGGACATAAATTTACTACCACGATCACTAGTGACCTTTTCCTTAATGGTTCTCCATAAGCCAGTTCTGCTATTGAAGTGCTCCTACGAAGCAATCTACATAACTAGAAGCCCAATCAAGCCTACTTGGAGTTTCTATTAGAAGATCTCTAGGCAACCTTAATGGTTCTCCATAAGCCAGTTCTGCTATTGAAGTACCTAATTGTGCCTATACTGTTGCGCGCGAGTAGTACTATAGGAAGATCGTGTATCAGCTTGTTTCCACTGGTACACCTTAATGCAGCTTTCAGTTCATTGCAGATCTTTCACCATCCCATTCGCTCGTGGGTTGTACGCTTAATATTTAATACAGTGGTTCCCATGAGGTTGAGGGATCTCTCGAAAAGCTCGGACATAAATTGACTACCACGATCACTAGTGACCTTTTCCGGAACACCATAACGCGATATCCAATTATGTAGAAACGCAAACAAGACTTCTTGCGCTGTCATGTCTTTTAAAATCGTTACTTTGAATTGACGACTAAATCTATCTACCATAGTCAGCAAGTATTTGTTCCCATTAACCTCAGGCATCTCGACAATGTCTATGTGTACGTGTTTGAACCGTCCAATTGGTATCCCAATATTCTTAATCTCGGTTCTGGTATGTCTCCACACCTTACACGTTTGACACTTGGCACAGGCTCTTACCCATATCCGTGGTGAGGGGACACCACATGTACCAAATTCCCAAGAAACTCCATGAAATCAATGGAGCCGGCTTATCCACCATAAGGAGTCAGCCGCAGTAAAGTAAAGTAAAGTAAAGTATGTCTTTATACATGTGCGGTCATACGTATTTGTCGTTAATCAACCGAATGGTGGCTTTAATGGATGGATGACCCATGTCATGTAACTCCAACAGAACATATGGTCGTGGTTGAGTTCTAGACGTTTTGCATAACAACCACTTACCACTTATGAGCTTACGAAAATATCCTGACCTTTTGGACAAAACTAATGTAAAGGGTTCCGATCCTTGCGCTTCCTCGATTTGACTAACTAAATCATGCATAGAATCATCTAAACTCTTCAACGGACCTTGAAATATCAGCTTGATATGGGCTTCATTCGGTCTGCTAGATGCATCGGCTACCACATTCTCCTTACCAGCAGTTGTTTTACCAAGTATACTGATCCATGGCTTATGACCGGTCAATAACTTAAACTTATGACCATCTAAGTAATACTTAAACTTAGACTCAGGCTCGAAGTGTAGTACTGAGGCATACACTGCTAGAAGCTATTGCCAAACGTATCATAACGTTTCTCTCGATCATTAATCTTACGGCTATAAAACCCAATCGGTCTTACTACGTCCTGATCTCTTTGCTGTAGCACTGCCCCTAATGCAACATCTAAGGCATCTGTGATTAGCTCGAAAGGTTTTCCCAATCTACAGGTGCTAATGTGATTAGGTCACTTAACATTTCCTTGGCGTTTTGGAATTTTTCTCGGTCTTCTAGACTCAAGTTTATAGGCCAAAACTTCTTGATCGTGCTCTTTTCACGAGTGAGATGGCGTGTTAACGATCCTAGAATTCCGGCTAGAACTGGAATGAATCGGCGATAATAGCTGATCATGCCCAAGAAACTTCGCAACTGGCGCACGGTTCGGGGTTCCGTTACGTCCTTTATAGCTTGTATCTTATCTTCCAAAGGTTTAATTCCATCTTTGGAGAGTATATGACCAAGATATCTAACTGAAGAGCATCCGATATTACTCTTATTAGGTTTGACCACTAATCCATATTGTTCCAGCCTGGTCAAAACCGTTTCCAAATGCGTACGATGTTCATTTCTTGAGCGACTAAAAATTATTATGTCGTCTATATATACCCTCGCAAATGGACAATTATGAAGGATTTCTTCAGCCAAACGCTGGAATGTCTGACTGGCATTTTTCAAACCAAAAGGCATTCGAAGAAATTCATGCGATCCCCCTCCTGGAAATCTGACTGCGGTGAGTGGTATCGAACTTTCCTCCATTGGTATCTGATAGTACGCTTTCTGGAGATCTAAAGTTGAATAAACCTCATATCCCATTATATCTCGGAGAAAAGTACTCTGGTTAGGGAGAGGATAAGAATCACCCTTTGTCACTGAGTTTAATAGACGATAATTCCCACAAACCCTCCATTGACCCGGTTCAGGTTTGGAAACTACCACTATTGGGGAAGCAAAATTAGAATTTGACCTTCTACAAATCCCCTCTTTGTGCGATTGGTCAAATTCGGACAAAGCGACCTGTTGCTTGTGTTGTGACAATGGTTGAGCCTTTGGTCAACAAGGCAACGGAGCCACCAATTCGATCTGGTGTTCTACTTCTGTTTTCAATCCTATCCTTTTGGCACTGAAAGGTTGAAACACTGCTAGGTACTTCTCGATTATATCGGCAAAGTCATGTGCGACCGTTGGACGAGGTAAAAGAACAGTTCTAACTGCCGACGTTTTAGAATCAGTAGGTGTTGATATCCTTTCGCCTTCTGCGATAGTCCTAGCTTTGGGGTCTAATGTCAGTTTGAAATCTGTCAAAAAATCAATGCCAATGATATGGTCCTTGACATTGGCTACTAGAAAATTCCATCTAAGGGAAGATTTTTGGCCTAAAGTTACCGAAATTTCGTTCATCCCTTTCACTCCTAACGGACTACCGTTAGCGGCCCATAGTTGATAATCAAATGTGGGGCAATCTGCTTCCACCACGTCTGACCTAACTATGCTTACCTCAGCACCTGTGTCGATGAGAAATTCTAATCCAGATAATTCATCCTTAATAATGAACTTGTTGCTGGACAATCCGGCAATGTTTTCCAGATCTCCACTTAGTGAGAATCGGACTCTCTTGCCTTCTATCTCGGTGCTATTTGTTCTAGTCGCATCTTTAGCTTTGAGTACGCCTTTTAAAGGCATATCTGGGAGCCTTTGCAATGGAACCCCCCTACGGCTCCTACTAGCGAGGGTTTTGTCCTTTTCCCGGTGATGGATTTCTCTCTACCGGTTTAGTGCTTCCTTTCCATCTGGGTCCACCTAATCGCGGGTAAATACAATTCTCATCTTGGCACTTTGCACTTCGTCCGTACTCGCAATGTGCCTTACACCATCCGCGTGGCCCTTCGAAGCGTTGACGCAAGTGACTCCCTCGACGTCTAGTATACCTATCCTGGCTCTGAAGTTCCGAAATGTCACGACGTAAACTAGCAACTTCTCTACATAGGAAACGCAAGGTTTCTTGTATGGTCAGGTTGTTTTCGGCATCTGCCCTGACTGGCTGCATCGTGACAGAATCTGCTATTACAGCATGTACTTGTGGATCCTCCTGTTTATACACCCCGTCTAACCCTCTGAGTTTTGTTGGCCAATCAATGCTCATAGTGTCAAATACTTCCAATGTGGTTCTAAGTCTAATTGGTAGCTCAGCTGTGAAAATGGAGTTGACTACGTCTCTGGATATATTCAACCTGGAAGCTTTTGTGCAAAGGCGTTCATAAAATTCGGACGGTAATTGACGCCCTATTTTTTCTAAGCGTAATAGTTCGCACATTTGCGCCGATCTTCCAGGCTGATATCTCTGTTGAATTTCAGCCATTAATAACTCAAATGCATTGTACGGCTTTTCTTCTACATTTCTGTCTCTGAACTTTTCGAAGGCATTTCGGAAATTTTTAGGCAATGCCATCCATGCTGCACCAAATATCTCCATAGGATTTACAATATTATAAGCACTAAATATCATTTGGGCATCTCCGACCCAACTTGAATGTTTTTTCAGATCTATATTGCGGTAGACTAAAAATTCTTGGACTGGCGCGGTCGCCAAACTTTGTAAAGACTTCTAACCTATTCGTTTCTGAGAACCCCATAGATGCCAGATCGCTTGTAGTCCTAAAATTTACGGTAGAATCTGATATGCTTATATTTCCATTCGCGTCTGCTAAATTCAAATCCGCAATATCCTGTACTAACCTACTTGTGTCCTCAAATTTAATATCAGCCTCCATTTCTGGTTAGTTTAATAATTAAATCGACACTTAATGTTAGGCAATCGGAATGCGAAAGTTGTCTCGCTCCAACTCCCCAAACAAATAATCTGGAAGGAGATATACGTGAACAACAGAATAATCAAATTACCTGTTCCAGAACGTCCCTTCTATGTGTGCTTCAATAACAGAATATATGACAATTATAGCAGAAATATATTGTTAATATGTATTACTAGAGAAAAAATGTTTAAAATAGCAGCAGATCAACAGATGATACAACCAGTCGAGGTGCGTGACACTCGAAAACTGAAAATGGCGCACAATTCAAAGTCAAGTATTTAAACAAAGAAAGTTCTGGAAAATAAAAGAAAAAATTCTTTTTAAATAAAATTCGTTACAATCAGCGAAGGTGGTTCAAATTTATCAATTAATGTTACTTTAATTTTGGCGGAGGATTTATCTTCCTCCACATACACCACCTTCTAAAAAAAGACGGCTAGTAATAGACGTAATCATCATTCTTCGGCTGACGTTGCACTCTTCCAGAACGAGTTGTGCATAATGGCGCCCCTGAAGTCGTCATCTCGCCCGATACAGTTTTCACTGGTTCTTCCATATCATCTGGTATTGTCAAACAGTTTTCATGCTGTGAACTAGTAGAATAAGATTTTACTATATTAGACAACGCGTCTTCTGAGTTCTGCATTTTATTATGTGCCTGTATGGTGGGATTGCACACATCAGATTCGCCCATAGAACGACGGTCATTCAACGCATCTGTTAATTCTGTCATACCGTCTATCCAGATAAACTGGGGAATGCAACGATCCAACGTAACACAATCCTCAATGCAATTTATCACTATGATGACATTCGTGTCAGTCATCCTCTTGACCTTGTATGGTCCTTTATAAAATGGTGTCAGGCAGTTCTTCCTATTTTCATTAGTTATATACGCATGCGAAGCCGATTTTAGATCAGAGGATACATAGCACTTGATTTTTTATTTCTAGTCTTGGTCGGAGCCAAACGACACATCTTATCTCTAAGTGCTCCTACGAAGCAATCTACATAACTAGAAGCTCAATCAAGACTACTTGGAGTTTCTATTAGAAGATCTCTAGGCAACCTTAATGGTTCTCCATAAGCCAGTTCTGTCGTTGACGATTCTTTCAAGAATAGTATTCAGTGTAGAGGCTCCTAACCTATTCGTGTCTGCAAACCCCATAGATGCCAGATCGCTTGTAGTCCTAAAATTTACGGTAGAATCTGATATGCTTATATTTCCATTCGCGTCTGCTAAATTCAAATCCGCAATATCCTGTACTAACCTACTTGTGTCCTCAAATTTAATATATGCCTCCGTGTCTGGTTAGTTTAATTATTAAATCGACACTTAATGTTAGGCAATCGGAATGCGAAAGCTGTCTCACTCAATCTACCAAACAAATAATCGGGAAGGAGATATACGTGAACAACAGAATAATCAAATTACCTGCTCCAGAACGTACTTTCTATGTGTGCTTCGATAACAAAATGCAAAACAGTATGTAAGACAGTTTTAGCAGAAATATATTGTTAATATGCATCCGTTTTTAACAAAGAAAAATGTGAAAATTGCAGCAGACCAAAAGATGATACAACCAGTCGAGGAACGTGACACTCGAAAACTGAAAAATGGCGCACAATTCAAAGTCAAGTATTTAAACAAAGAATGTTCTGGAAAATAAAAAGAAAAAAATTCTTTTTAAACAAAATTCGTTTCGATCAGCCATGGTGGTTTAAGTTTATCAGTTAATGTTACTTTATATCTGGCGGAGGATTTATTTTCCTCCACACTCAAATCTGAAATGCAACTCTCCAAAGTGGATAGCCTAGCGTCATCAGATGTGAGACTGGCGGATGGACACTGAGCAAACTTAGAATTCAGGGTATTCATATTTGGAAATGACTTAAAGAACATTAGATAGCATATTTAAAAAATTTTAATATGTGCCCTATAAAAATTACAATTATTAATTAAGCGCTTACCAAAATCTGCTTCCAAATTTGAAACTGACGAGATCTCTTTCGGCGCACGAAGAAAACTGATGAAATCTGCTCCCACAAAATCAGAATACAAATCTATGTATGAGCGATTTACTGACTAAATACACGGCGTGGCACAGTTTGTACATAGGAGAGAATAGTTTTGAACGTCAGAAAACTCCTTCAAACAAAATTTGCATCCCAATAAAAAAATGCCTTAAAGGCCTTGACTTAAGAAATATTCACAAACACGATAATAAATAGAAAATGCCAAAAGTTTTGTGATATAAAAATAAGTCTAAAAAGAGTACTATCCTCGTATCCTGGTGTCGTTGCCAATTAGTAAACGCCGCGGCTGCAAGCAAATGCCGTGCGACGTTACGAAGTAGTTGAAGTCCGTAAATAATGAGACAGTTATTGTGATGGACGTTATTAGGACCGAAAATTGCATTTTCCGGGAAATGCGGAGGAAATTTGTTGTGCTGCAGTGTCTAGTAGTAGTAAACATTCGAGGCGGGCTCTCGTTGACTGGATTGTGTTCCTTCGTTGTGGCGTTGAAACCAGAGAGGTGAGCTACTGTGTGAATGTTCAGAATTGTCTTAAAACCGTGGTGACTGGCACATTTCGAAGTCCAATAAATAGATGATCGATACGCAGGACTAGTAGTGCAGCAACAAGATTGGCGTCACTGTAATGCAGTATATTAGGTGACACAGTGTGACGCCAGTTCTGAAGTCAGCTTAGGTAAACAGTCAATATAATGTGAGACTGCAAGCACACGTAGTGCACAGCAAGAGATGTCAAAGGTACTAATAACAAGCATGGAAAATACACCGTGCCTATATAGTTTTACAATTAAATGCTCACACGCCATTGGTTAACGGCAAATTTTGCTTGCCTTACTTGGTATTTCGTAAATGAAATTTGAATATCATTTAGGCAATATGTCGGCGAATTGTTCTGAGCCGTTATAACAGTGTAAACGCCCCGGCTTCAAGTAAATGCCGTACGACGTTACAAACTCGGTTAAGGTGCTCTGAATAGAGATTAGTTACTGATAGGGGGCCCTTAAGAGGGCCTGGTAATGCGTTCTCTGAAGTCTTCAGAGTGTGAAGATGTCCTAGAGCCTTGGGTGGACTCTGGTTGAGTTGTCGCTCCCGTGGTTGAGCTGTAATCACGATGTGGATAACGTCCTGCAGGTTCTGCACTTAATTGGCTCGTCTCTCCGGGTATACCGCAACAAGATGAGTCACGGATGTAGTTAGTTGTTGGTGAAACTATCAAATCACCAGCGTAGGTATTGACAGCCGACAGAACGCACACGCGTGAAGCAGGTAGAATGCAAATGCCACAACTGACTTGCATGGTAAATTGCCGTGCTTAAATAGCATGCCATGCCTACTTGCACACTATTGGTTAAAACGGCAAGTTTCGCTTTTTTCTCATTGGTGCAACGTAAATAAAATTGAATTTAATTTACGCAATATGTCGGCCATTAATTTGTGTCGTTACAACACTTTCCTCTCTGAAAAAAAAGAGAAAAAATTTCCTCTCTGCGAGGCTAGATAAGAAATGCATGACAGAGTTCGAACCAAGTTAAGCAAAATATGATGAACCATAAGTGCTGGGCTTAAATATGCTTGTTGGTTGCTTCAACAATGATATGATGCCAGGTAACCACTAGGAATTGCTACATAAATTGTTAGCTCTAATGGTCGGTCATACCACGTGAGGCAAAATAGAGCAGTGTAAGTTTGGGAACCGCAGCGTGAAGATTTCGAGGTAAATCGCCTCTGAATTTGCCAGGTTTGAGGTAAAAAAACCTAAGCAGGTTGGATCGTTGTCAATGTGTTTGTATACGACCAAAGGAGCTAGAGTACACGACGTTGTGGTCATGACATTTGTAGAGTGGTCTTTGTGCCATTGATAAAGTTGAGATATGCATTGAAAGTGGCCTGTACCATGATATGAAGCTGATCACTACTTAGTGTTGCTACACGAAAGCGTTAGCTCTAAGTAGCTGGTCATACCAAAATAGGCAGTGTAATGTCATGTGTGAGAATTACATTATAATGTTAAAATATATACATTAAAATCAAAGGTAACTGCATAAAAATATGTACACGAACATTGCCTCAGTGATGGCATAATACCAAAGAACTGTTCAAAAATACTACACAATTGTTAGCTGGTTATGCCACGTGAGACAAATACGAAAAATAACGAAAGGTTAAAAAAATTTTGATAGTTAATGTTAATGTTTAAAAAAATCAATTACGCGTTATACAAATCAGGATATTAAGATTGTGAGCAGACGGAGCCTGAGACGTGTGTAAAAGGTTGAACGCTCTCAGGATCAGGTGGTTCGATAAATGGTTTCAACCTGTCTATGCTTACTGATGTCGGTGTAGCGCCTTGCATAATGATAAAGTATTTTGGTTGTCTGAGTAAAATCGGGTAAGGACCGCGATACTTGGGTTGTAGTGATGCAACAGCATTATTGTTGCGAACGAGTACTCTCTTGCAGCTGTGGAGCTATGGGTAAACGAAGACTGGACGAGGCGTGTGTCTCGGCTGCTGTTCGGACATGTTACCGAAATGAAGTCGAAGGCGGGTAGCTTCGTTTTGTGGGTCATCTTGTGCCGGTAGTAGACGTGGGAGCTGACTAGGCAGGCGTAGATCCATGCCATACAAGAGTTGTGACGCAGACGTTTTAATGGATTCACGAGTACGGGAACGCTTGGCAAGCAGAACTAAAGGTAGTGCATCGACCCAGTTCCATTAATGAACGAGGATGCTAAAGCAGCTTTGAGTTCCCTATGCATTCTCTCTACCATGCCATTAGCTTGGGGATGGTAGGCAGTCGTCTGGCGTAAGATGCATCCCATGTACCGCAAGGTGGTTTTGAAACGATCAGATGAGAAGCAAGTGCCTCTGTCCGTGATGACCTCATTGGGAACATCATAATTGGATATCCATGCAGAGATAAAACCATTAGTTACTTCGTCTGCAGAAATGGTGCCAAGAGGTAATGCCGCAGGCCACCGTGTAAATCTATCGATCATAGTTAGAAGGTAGCTGAAACCTTGAACCTTTGTCAGATGAACTATGTCGATGTGGACGATGGCTAGGCGAGAAGTAGATCGAAAATGTTGCAACTTAGAACGAGTGTGTCGTGTGATCTTGTTTTTCTGACAAATAGCACACTCTGAGACCCATCGTTTAACATTCTGCCTAAGTCTGTGACCCCAGAAACGATCTGTAAGAAGTCGGACAGTCGCTTGGCTTCCTGGGTGAGAAATTGAGTGAATTGAATCGAAAACATTTCTCTGAAGGGTGGTCAGCTGAACTGGCTTGTTGGGCTGCGTACCCGTGAAGTAAACAATTGGTAATCCTTCCCACAGACGGCATATGAACTTGGTTGGGTGACGGGCTATTGATCTTTGAATGTGAATGTCACCGCGTTGTTCAGTTCGCAGGAGAGTTGGCGTTAGTGCAGGTTCACTGAGTGCCACGGAGTTGACTGTGAATGGTGACGGCGAAGGTGGTTGTAGAGAGACGTCTGGCCTAGACAGGGCATCTGCAATGAAGTTCTGTTTGCCCTTGACGTGAAAGACGTCAAATTGCAATTCGCTTAGACGAGAAAGCTGTCTTTCCACTCTGGCAGGGTACTTGGCTATGGATGAAGTTGCGTTTCGAAGTGCGCTAACTAGTGGGGCAGGATCTGTGAAAACAACAAATCTGCTACTGCCAATGATGCTGATAAAATGGCGCACTGCGTCGTGGATAGCGAGAAGTTCTCGGCCGAAAGTGTCGTACCTCGTTTCTACTGGTTGGAGAGGACGCGAGTAGAAACTGATAGGCTTCCGAACTCCGTCGATCTCTTGTTCCAAAGTGGCTCCAATAGCGAATTCACAAGCATCTGTCGTGAGTAGAAATGGCTTTTCGAAATCTTGATGCGTTAGCATTGTGGCATTTGCTAACGAGTTGATGGCAAGTCGAAGTAATTCCTCGTCTTCGGATGACCAAGCAATGATGGAATTCTTGCTAAGTCCTTTTCGGTTCCGCAGGTGCCTGCACAAAGGATAAAGTTGTTTTGATAGGCCCGGAAGGAACTTGCGATAATAGTTTAGTAGTCCCAGGATTTTCTGCAACTCGATCACTGTCCTTGGTGACTTGATATTCTTGATTGAATTCGTCTTTGACGGCAACGGTTGAATACCTTGGGCCGTGATACGATGCCCTAAGAAGTCGACGGATGAAGCTGCAATCTGCGTCTTGTCACAGTTGATCTTGAGTCCGTGGTTGGATAAGCGTGAGAGGACATTTCGTAGATGTTTCGCATGAGATTCTAGATCTGGACTGAATACCATAATGTCATCGAGATATGACATACAATAAGCAGAGTCGTCGCGAAGTATGTTGTCTATGAATCTTTGAAATGTCTGAGTAGCACACTTAAGTCCAAAAAGGCATGTAAAGATATTCAAAAAGGCCAAATGGAGTGATGACTGCAGTTTTATCGATATCCTCTGGTGCTACCGGGATGTGATGGTAAGCTTGTCTGAGGTCAATCACTGAGAAGAAATTGCTGCCGTTGAGGTTTTCAAGTAAAGTGTTAATATTTGGAATAGGATATGCATCAGATTTTGTCACTGAATTTAGCTTACGGTAGTCTCCACAGGCTCTGTACGATCCGTTTGATTTAGAGACTAAGTGCAGTGGTGACGCCCATGAACTTTTCGATGGTCTGATGATTCCCTCTTCCAAAAGCCTTGAGAATTCTTCTTGGGCAGCTTTCAGCTTAGTAGGAGCCAGTGGTTGCTTCTTGAGTGCAATAGGTTGTCCTTCTGTGACGATATGATGCATCGTGTTGGAGACTCGTAGCTCTGACTTGTTAAGATCGAAAAGCGATTTGTATTTTCGAAGAGCTGCTGATATCTCTGCTGAATGATGCACTGGGGTTGGCTGAATGACCTGTAACTCCAAACGCTCGGAGGCAAGTGTCCAAAAGCTTTGTTCAAGTCCGGTGGAGGGGTCGATGATCTTTTGATTGGCAAGATCAACAATGAGCCGAAATTTTAGAAGGAAATCAAGGCCTATTATATTATGTGAGACCTTGGCAATGATGAAGTTGTGAGAAAATTCACGTCGTAGACCTATGTTGAGTGTGCGGTACCGGCAGCCATAAGTTGGTATGGGCTCGCCTGTAGCTGTTGCGAGAAGAACGCCTAGCGACATCTCGGCCATTGAATCACCTTTGCGAACTGAGACTGCCGCACCTGTGTCTACGATGAACTCTTCGCCAGTTTTGAAATCAAGAAGGTGCAGAAGTTCGTTGGGCTGTTTGGCCGGGTCATGCAAACAAGTAGGCTGGTGATTGCGACCGGCGTTGTCCATTTGGTTCTCTATGTGAAAAATTCGGCGTGGACGAAAAGAGTCGACAGGAATGTCGGATTGTAGTTGGATTCTTCCCTGTAGCGCCGTTGATTCCGTTGATGTGCAGAAAGTACGGTCTTCTACTTCCTGCGCCAGACGTTTCCGGATACTGATGCACCCTTGTGCCTGCGGTCTGTTGTCCTTTCCGTCAGCTGTGGAAATTGACACTCATTCGGAAATTCTTTGGAACGACAAAGACAAACTTGGCAAGCATAAAAATCTTCTGGTGGTTATAACACCAGTTCTTTGGGGCATACTTTTTAAAGGATTGCGGAGATCTCGCTCGCCGCCTACCATTATAATTTGACTTGGAAACGAATTTTGGTCGAGCATTCACTTGATTTATCTCGGATTTGGTAATGGCCAATCCTTCTAGAACTTTGGCCATGTTCGCCACTGTTCTCTCTAAAGAGGAGAGTCTATCATCTTGCGGGGGTGAAGAAAAGGATGATGGATTCACTTTGGGTTCCAAAACCCTATATTCTAACTCACATCTCTCAGATAAGTCATCTATAGAGAGAGTGTTGGGGAGCTGTCTAGGCAAAGAGTTTTAATGTTTGGGGAAGATTGTTAATAAAAACAACCTTAGCCTCATGGTCAGAAATGTTGATTTTATACCAACGTTTCCGTGATTCCCTCAGTATTTCGATGGGGCCAAGATTTGGCATATCTAACTGCGCATATTTGTTTATTATCTGCCCAGTCTCTATGGGTCCAGGCAAGGATTCTACCTCGTTTTGTAGGCCCAAAATGGGATTAGGTAGCTTCCTAATGGCCTCAAGCTTAGGATAAATCCTTCGCTGCAATTCAGAAGGTAGTTTAGCAAAAACCTTCGACAGTTTTTGATGACTGTCATAATCAGGAAACGGGGAGAAAGCGGAGTCTACGCGCATAAAGAATAGCTCACTATCTCCATCCCAAACAGGAACATCACTATCTAAAATTGGACCTGACATTTAACAATCTTACGGGATCTTAAAAGCATAAATTTATAAGCAATATGAAAATGTATACTTTAACGAAACGCTTAACCACAAACAGCTTCCACAGTTGAATGAGCGCAGAACAAAAGCACGAAGTATCTTCTTCCAAAAATCCGCAATTGAGTCCGTCGAGTACGTACGGTGCCGTTTTGTACGTAGGAAATATGAACAGAGGCCCCGTTGGCCTTTGATGCCAATGTATTATTATTTTCCACAGTTGAATGAGCGCAGAATAGTAACTGCTTCCAAAAGTTGAAATTATCCGCAATTAAGCCTGTCCAGGACGTACGGTGCCGTTTTGTACGTAGGAAAGACGAACAGATGCCCCGTATTATTATTATTATTAGACCCCCCAAAAAAAATTCACCACAAATCCACGAATATATATACCCAACAAAATTCCCAGAAAACCACGATCACGGTAGAGAAAAACGCAAATGTTAATCGATTTTTATCCCAAATAGATGAAAAAGGAAGTCAATTTTATTTATACCAAAAAAATCAGAACAATAATCAATATCCTGGCGCGGTCGCCAATTTTGTAAACGCCCCGGCTTCAAGTAAATGCCGTACGACGTTACAAACTCGGTTAAGGTGCTCTGAATAGAGATTAGTTACTGATAGGGGGCCCTTAAGAGGGCCTGGTAATGCGTTCTCTTGAAGTCTTCAGAGTGTGAAGATGTCCTAGAGCCTTGGGTGGACTCTGGTTGAGTTGTCGCTCCCGTGGTTGAGCTGTAATCACGATGTGGATAACGTCCTGCAGGTTCTGCACTTAATTGGCTCGTCTCTCCCGGTATACCGCAACAAGATGAGTCACGGATGTAGTTAGTTGTTGGTGAAACTATCAAATCACCAGCGTAGGTATTGACAGCCGACAGAACGCACACGCGTGAAGCAGGTAGAATGCAAATGCCACAACTGACTTGCATGGTAAATTTCCGTGCTTAAATAGCGTGCCATGCCTACTTGCACATTATTGGTTAAAACGGCAAGTTTTGCTTTTTTCTTTGTGGTGCAACGTAAATAAAATTGAATTTAATTTACGCAATATGTCGGCCATTAATTTGTGTCGTGAGCTACTGTGTGAATTCTCAGAATTGTCTTAAACCCGTGGTGACTGGCACACGTCGAAGTCCAATAAATAGATGATCGAGACGCAGGACTAGTAGTGCAGCAACAAGATTGGCGTCACTGTAATGCAGTATATTAGGTGACACAGTGTTACGCCAGTTCTGAAGTCAGCTTAGGTAAACAGTCAATATTATGTGAGACTGCAAGCACACGTAGTGCACAGCAAGAGATGTCAAAGGTACTAATAACAAGCATGATAAATACACCGTGCCTATATATATTTTTAAAATTAAATGCTCACACGCCATTGGTTAACGGCAAATTTTGCTTGCTTTACTTGGTATTTCGTAAATGAAATTTGAATATCATTTAGGCAATATGTCGGCGAATTGTTCTGAGCCGTTATAAGAGGAATAGTTTGTAATAATTATATTTAAAATGTATTTTTAATTGTTGCGAAGCTAGTTTTTTTTACAAATTAATAATAAGTAAGCAAAATATATTGCAATTGTTATTTTTGTATTTTTGGCTCTAAACATAACTGTGATATGCAAAATGTTAGGAAACATTTTTCAGAATTTTATGTTGCTTTTTCGTAAATGTTTTATTTTTATACTTCTCTTTTTGGTGTATATAAACCACAATTTCCTTGCCGGACTCGAATATCGTAGCTTATCATACATTAGTTCTGTTATCTAGGTATGTGCCATTGTCTTAACGAATTAATAATTTCTAACGACCATTATGCACGAATTGTATTACTTTTTAATTGTAATTAAAACTAAAATTTAACCAAACTTCGTTATTGCTTTTCTATGCTGTTTTGTTGCTTAGGGGCTTATTTGATTGACAAACTAAAGTTGCTAATAGTAAAAATATATTTTCGGCATAATATTAATCTTTTACGATAACATTTTGCGTTGTTTAGGCTTTTTGACGTCGATTAAGCGATCGCTTTTTTATTCACTTACTTTATTAAATGCTTTTACGGACTATTGTTATTCTCCGAATCCTCGACCCGTTCTTATATTCGTATATGAGAATACACTCAAAAAGCTAGTTTTTTAATGTTCCATTGAGTTTGACGCCGAGTTTTGATCTGCCTGAGTGTTATGATTCCATTCTGTTCTTTTGCAACAAGGATGTATTCTGGAGTTTCATCAGCTCTCCTCACCATAAGTCTTGTGTTTTAAGCCCCTAACCACTCCAGTCAGATTCTTAATGTCCTATAAATTGAGATCAACATCTTTGGATGGTAAAAGTCATATCTAAACTTGAAACATCGGCGGGTAAACCTCATTCAGCGCTGTATCCGACAAGTTTAATGCAGACAGATATTTAGCCCAGAAACAGAATAATTAATCGCTTTTTCTGATGGTGTTGCTACGTAGAAAATATAAAATGAAAGCGAAGCGCGATCGGACAGATCAAACGCATGTCTCGAAAAAACAATGCGATTCGACCATGAGATACACAACCCTCTATGCACTTGCTTTAAAGAAGAGATTTTATGTCATTCTTTCGATTTTAAACGCTCCTTTATAAAATGGAGTCAAAGAAATCTTATTCGCGATAGTTACATACACATGTGGAGTCTTGACCTTTTATCGTCTTGGTCGGCGCTAAACGAAAAATCTTATTTCTAAGGGCTATAACGAACCAATCTATAGAACTAGAGACCAAATCAAGAAAACTTTTCATCATCATCTTCATGCACAGCCATACAAAATCCAAGTGACTAATATTTCACTTCCATTTAACCACAAGAAACGGGAAAATAAGATTATAAATATTGTCAAAAATAATAATTTAGGCACATTAGTGAGACTTACTACAGATAGAGAGAGAAAGAGTAACCAGCCGTTATGAGTATATTTATAAAGATAACTCACAGAAGTGGGACAAACTAAACTTCTACACAACACAATTATGGCCAAGTCAGCTTTAGGGCAAGGAGAACATCAGCAATACAGCTTGTGGGTTTTACTGTGTCCCGTCAACAACAACCAAAATTCGGAGCTAACTCTACCCTACTAAGAAAAGAAAGTTACGAAGGTGATGCTAATAGAAATCTAAAACAAGGTCGCCACTGAGCACGACTCGATGTTGGATCGCGCAAGGTTTCCAACAAAGAAATATGATGCGCCCGTTCACTTTATCCTGTCAGACTAGTGGGTCCTATACTACTCAATTTGGATGCAAGTGACTTCAACTGTTTCTGCCATGTCAAAATTTAAGACAAACGTGCCGCACAAAGTCGATCCATGTGTGTGTGTATGTATGTGTGTTCATCGTCTCACTGATTGCCACCGAGTACTGTTCAGAAGCGATAACTTTGAAACCAAATATCCGCGATATGTGTCTGAAGCGAATCTGAGATCATTCCTGTAAAATCAATCAGAATAATAATTGGCAGTCAACTGCAGTAATTTATTTTCAAAATAACGCATCGCTAAATGTCTTTCAAGAAACTAAGTATCAAGCCAAGAACATGCAGCATGCGTTCCACGCAACTTAACATTTCAAGAAAACTGAATAATAAAGTCACAAAAAAGTCCAATTCTTCGACAATATGCACAAAGAAAAATTACGATATTTTAATAGGAGCAAAACGTTGTTTTATGAAACCAGCGGTAACATCAAATGTCCAAAAATAAAATTTATTTATTTTAATATGAGGAGTAAATTGATCTCCAACAAGTTAATCGACCTCCACAATACCACTTTCTTGGAGTTTATACGCGCTAATATGCTGCGCCTCTATTTCTATTGTATTTAGGGATTTAATATCTCTGACATGACCTGGCTACGGTGATCACCAGCGACACTTACGGACACACCATATGGCGAACGTGAATAAGACTTCTTGAGCTGTCATATGCTTAAGAATCGCCACTTCAAATTGACGAATGAACCGGTCAACTATTGTACGTAAATCTTTCTGTTCATTGATTTCGGGTATCTCGACAATATCAATATGCTAATACATGAATCAACCAGGCGGTGACCATATATTTCTGATTTTAATTCTAGTGTGTCGCGAGACCTTAAATGTTGGACACTTGCCACAGGCTTTTGCCAAGGCCGGTGTTTTCGATATATTCGGTCATACATTTATATTAGTGAATCTGACGGCACAAATATTCTGGTTTGCCTTTTAGAATTTTCACATAAGAAACGTTTGCCACTCACAAGCATGCGAGCATAGGCTGGTTCCACCATTGACGCTTCCAATATATGCTGTACTAAGTTTTTTTAATAAAAGCTTTTATAGCATACATGGTACAGTCATCATGTGCAAAAATAAAGAGAATTTTTTTAGATTAAAAAATATGTCTTTCGCATTTGCTTCTCCAGTATCTACAAATGAACATATTGATATATTTTTGAATTACATAACAAACAGAAAGTTAAAACGAAGAGGGTGCATGAAATAGGGAACCGCCTATTAAATTTTGTGAATGACGTCCACTTTTCCTTCTTACATCTGTCTGCAATTCGTTTAACCATGGCACTTCATAGATTGATAACGTTTTTTCTGTTTTTGTATTTGTTAGGTATCTTAAAAGCAATATCTTATGAATTAATGTACGATGATTTAATTGTATTTTGTACAATTGCAGAGGTGCACTCACCGTTCGATTTTGCACAAGCATTTAAATTGCAGTGTCTTTTATTCTAGTTAGTAATCGTTTTTGCTCTTTTATATTCGGCCACTGGAATCTGGGCAGATAGTGCTCATCAGCTTTGGTTGGCCGACTATCTAGGAGAAGGAAAACTCCGAACGCAAACCATCCTCATTAGGAATGGGCGACCTAGTTTTCTTTTACAGTCCATATTTAACCATGAACAACACGAATTACAATGTTCAATTTTTATGGTTATATGGAAGTGAAACATTAGTCAATTTTGGCTGTGCATGATGGTAATGAAAAGTTTTTTGGCTCTTTAACGGCCCTTGGCGTATCTGCTTGATCTCTGCCTTATTCGGTCTACTAAGCGCGTCTGTCACTACGTTTTACTTCCGAGAAATATTTGAGACTGTATAACCGAATATTTCTCTTAGGGTTATCTGTGAATCCACCCTACGGGAGTAATTTATCTTTGAGAATTTACGAAATATACTTTTTAGCGGCTTGTAGTCTGTTAATAACCTTAAATGGAAACCATTCACGTAGTGAATTTATTAAATCTTCGTCATAAAGTCTAGCGAAATAACAAGGTTAGATCATCATCATCATGTCCAACCATACAAAAGTCAAAAGTGAGATTTACGAAAGAGAGAGAGAGCGAGAGAAGGAACACCTAGCTACTATGAGTAAATTTGTCAGGATAACTCACAGAAATGAGGCAAACTAAACCTCTCCACAACAGCATTGTAGCCAAGTTAGCATACGGGCAAGACGACATCAGCAATACAGCTTCCTTGCGAATTTCACTGTATCACGTCTTAAACAATCCAAACCTCGCAGCTAACTTTGCTCTACTAAGAAAAGAAAGTTACGAAGATGATTCTACTAGACATCTGCAACAAGATTGCCACTGAGCTCGATTCGATGTCATATCGCTAAGAGTTTCTAACCAAGAACTATAATGTGCACGTGGACCCCATCCTGGCAGACGAGTGGGTCCTATACTACCCAATTTGGATGTTAGTGACTTAATTGGCGTAAGAAAACAAGGTGGGCAGATTTTGACATGGCAGAAACAAGTTTAGATAATAAATTTAATTACATGCAGAGCTATGCAAAAGCCAAAAGTTACTAATGGTTCGCTGCCATATAACCACACACCGTTATAGCTATATTTCATTATATATGAAACACTTATTGCATCAGAAATATTTTATGGAAATGACAACAGGTATTAAATATAGTGATATGTTGACCTGTAAAGGCTATTAGGTCGACAACGTAGATAGTAAATATTATGCTCAACGTCTTTAATTAACACCTTATGCGTTACATTACTAAAATGCAAAACACTTTTTTTGCAAGTGAATATTTGTTATGTTGATTTATACCGACATCATTGGAATAATGTGGAACCAACCAGCCATTTCCATATGATACATAGAATCTGGTGATAAATGAAGAATAAGTTCACTAGGAATTGGCGCCATAGCTTTCATTTAAAGCCCACACATCACTTTGTATTTCATGGTATCGCGGCAGTGAAGCATCAGCGTATTGTACTGGTGTAACGCTGTGTAGTATATTATTATTTGGTATTCGCGTAGTGCAGTGCAGCATATATCGCAAGAATCTCTTTACCTAAGCTATCGTATCGTTTTCGCGGCTTACGACTGTTAAATCGTGCCGGCCTCATAATTACATTATCTTACTGTCGTAGCACTGCCTCAATTGCAACATCTGAGACATCTATGACTCCTTAGTCGTGCTCTTCTCCCGAACGAAATGGCGTGTTAATCATCTGAAAAATCTGGCTTGATCTGATATGAATCGATGGTAATAGCTTATCATTCTCAAGAACTTGTGCAATTGACATACGATCCGGGCCTCGTTACTTCCGTCTCTCAGTACTTGTCTTCTTCTCTGGAAATTATATGTCCAAGATATTTTACTGATGGGAAACCAGCTTTGCTAGTTACAGGTTTGATCATCAACCCGTATTATTTTGGCTGGGTCAAGGCAATCTCCAAATTCTGACGATGTTCCTCACGATATCTACCACAGATAATAATATAGTCTGTGTACGCCAGAAACAGGCAGTCCTGGGAGACTTTCTCAGCCAAACAATGAAATGCTGGACTGGCATTTTTAGCTCGCAAAGTATTTGAAGGAATACATGCGATCCTTCTATTAGAAATCGAACTGTGGTGAGTTATGCGGAAAATTTCTTCATCGTTATTTGGCAATACGCTTTCTGGAGTTCTAAATATGATTAGACCTCTTACCTCATTAAAATTGAAATTAGACCTCATACAAATTCCCTCTTCGTTTAATTGCTAAAAGTCTGCAGTAGCAGCCTGTTATTTATGTTAAGCTAAAGATGGGTGAACAGGATAACAGTGTTGCTAATTCAATTTGGTGATCTAATCCTATCCTTAACCCATTACGCTTGTCACTACAAGGTAGCAACATGGCGGGATGTTTCTTAACTATATCGACTAACTTGTCCACGAAAAAGGTACTGAGTTGGCGAACTGAGCTAATAACCGAGGATCCAGGCCGGGTAAGTGTTATCGCTACCATGTCTTCTACAATAGTTCGGATTTTGAGTTATAATGACGGATTAACGAGGATTTTTAAATTTCATCCAAATGATATTGTCCTTTGCGTCAACTATCAGAACATTCTACTTAAAGAAACTTACTTTACTTTACTGCGGCTGACTCCTTTTGGAGGATAAGCCGGCTCCACATTTCATGGAGTTTCTTGGGAATTTGATACAAGTGGTGTCCCCTCACCACGGCTTTTTGATCGAGGACGCACCTCTAGCCTTTGCACATCCAAGCGCAGTCTGCAAGGCAGCAGTAAGTTGCATGGTTGCCGGTGGCTGTTGAGAGCTCATTCGCCATTCGGAAGTACGGGGTACTGTCCAGGAGTCCATGTAATCCTGTGGCTGTTGAACTCTTTTGTGGCGGGGAACACACGCCGAGTCATGGTGCCGTCGTCGGGCTCATGTGGTATTTTATAGGAGATCCGATTGCCGGTCGGAAATCCACCACGCCCTGGTGACACCACCGCCATAGCCCCGTTAGCCCATGTACGATCGGCCATCGAGACATGGTTGACACCATAATGTTACTGAGAGCTCCTTGATCCCTTTGCACATACTGGACTGGTTGACTTACATCGCCAACATTGAAAGATTGTGGAGCTAGTCAGCCCATTCTATCTAATGTATAAAATCCTGCGATTAAGGAAAAGTAAATTCACTGGGACTGGGCGACCTAGTGTTCATTGCAGCCCACACATAACTTTGAATTTCATGGTTTTGCAGCAATGAACTTGTTCTGAATCACAGTAACAAGCACAGCAAACGGGCAGAATGATTAGACAAGTCAGAAGAAAGAGTTGCCTAAAATATTAGGCTTTATTCATCATATAATGCAGATATACATGCTAAAAGACAAAACAAAACATGTTAGTATACGAACGGTGTTAATATAAATGTGTGTACAAATAAACAAACATATCATTCTCCTCCACTGCGATTTGTAGCGTAGCGTCAGAGTCGGAATCAAGACTGTTATAGTAACAATTCAAAGAGGATTGAGAAAACATAGTATTTAAACATTTCCACTTCGTAAGTTATAAGAATGAACACGTTGTTGTTGATTGATAAGGTTTTCGAGATTCTCTGATAGGTCACGAGCATTTGAGTTATCCGTAGATTCACCATTTGCCTTAACATTATCAATATCGGTATCGTCATTATAGGAGGTTTGTTCATCAGCAACAACCGGTTCATTTTCACAGAGTCCCATATTAGTTCCAGCTTCATTCATCAGTGCGTCGGAGCCTTTCGGGGATAATTGACGGATAGATACTGTATCTTCTCTTCCATCAGAAAAACGAACATGCGCATAGTTAGGATTGCAATGAATTAGTTCAACTTCTTCCACAGAGGGGTCATATTTAGAAATTCTAGCATTCTTCTTGAGTAAAACTTTGCCAGGAACAGTAAGCCAGGTTGGGAGTGTGTTACCAAAAGTCGACCTTCTATTGTGTCGAAAAAGACGCTCGTGAGGGGTTTCGTTGGTAGATGTGCACAATAATGAACGGATTGAATGTAATGCGTCCAGCAGCACGCATTCCCAGTTTTCAACTGAAAGCCTTTTTGATCTGAGAGCGAGAAGGATCGATTTCCATAAGGTACCATTCATTCTTTCTACCTGTCCATTTCCTTTAGGATTATAAGGAGTCGTTCTACTCGAAGCTATACCTTTTTCCCGAAGAAAATTTTGTACCTCGGTCGACATGAAGGAAGAACCTCTGTCTGAGTGAATGTACGAAGGCATCCCAAACATTGCGAATATTTGACACAGGTGAAGTATGACGGTGTGACTGCTAAGGTCAGGACAAGCAAATGCAAAGGGAAATCGAGAATATTCATCGATGACCGTCAGTAGATAACGATTACGAGTTGATGAAGGAAGGGGTCCTTTAAAATCGATAGATAACCGCTCAAACGGTTGGGTAGCTTTGATTAATTGGCCTTGAATTGCCGAAGGAAATCTGGGTTTGATTTCAGAGCACACTTCACAACTCAAGGTCATTTTTCGAATTTCATCAATAGAATATGGTAAATTACGAGATTTCACAAAGTGGAGCATACGAGAAATTCCAGGATGACAAAGATGATCATGTATTTGTTTTAAATCCAGTCCATTTAGAAGCGCACCACAACAAGATCGACTTAGTGCATCTGCTGCTTTATTATCTTTTCCGGGTCTATAGACAACATCGAAGCTGTAAGGTGATAATTCCATTTTCCAGCGCAAAATTTTATCGTTCTTCACCCTTCCCCGATTTTGATTGCCAAAAATAAAGGAAACAGATCTTTGATCAGTGACAAGTTTGAAATGATTACCCAAAAGCAAATGCCTCCATTTTCGAATAGCTTCAACCACGGCATAGGCTTCTTTTTCAACAGCTGAGTGATGTTTTTCAGATGGCGTCAACGTCCGAGAGAAAAACGCCACGGGTCTTCCATCTTGGTTCAAAGTGGCAGCAATGGCTACGTCCGAAGCATCAGTTTCGACGACAAACGGAATATCACAACGAATAGAAGCTAAAGTTGCTACGGCTAATTCTTTTTTAAGATCATCGAAATTTTGTTTCACAGAGACGGGCAAAGGAAAAGTTCGATTATGAACGAGTGAGTAAATTTTATCGGAGAAGTTGGAGATCCACGGCGAATAATAAGCGAAAAATCCCACAATTCTTTGTTGCGATTGCACATTCGACGGTGGTGGGAGATCTTGTAAAGGCTTTAATCGGTCAGGATCAGGTTTAATTTTTCCATTCGATATTTGAAAACCAAGAAGAGTAATTTCTTTAGCTGCGAAAATGCTCTTTGATTCATTTAAAGTCAATACATATTTTTTAGCGGCATTAAGAAATTTGTTGAGATTTGTTTCGTGTTCAAGCTTATCTCTCCCGCAAACTGTCACATTGTCCACATAGACAAATGTATCTGTGAGATGTTCCTGTGCGATTATATGATCCATAGTTCTTTGGAAACATGAGACACCATTCGTCACTCCGAAGGGAATGCGACGGAATTGAAACAAGCGTCCACACGCTTCGAAAGCAGTAAATACCTTTTCATGTTCTTGGATAGGTATCTGGTGGTAAGCGCTTTTGAGATCCAAAGTGCTGAATATATGATATTTTGAAATGGTTTCAGCCATTTGGTCTATTTTCGGCAAAGGATAGGCGTCTAAGAGTGTGAATTTGTTGACCGTTTGGCTGTAGTCCACAACCATACGTTTCTTGTGATTCTCATTCGATACCACGAGAACTTGTGCTCTCCACGGGGATGTTGAAGGTTCGATAATGCCATCAGAAACTAATCTGTTTATTTCATCCCGGATAAATATTTCATCCATTCGATTGTACCTTCTTGATTTCGTAGCAATAGGCCTCCAGTTAGCAGTTAAATGGTGGAAAAGAGGCGGGGACGTAACAGATGCAGGTTTCAGTAAACAGACGGTGAATGACGATTTATGACCACCAAAAAAGAGATATTTACACTTTTATGCAATCCAAGGAAGTCATGACCGAGGAGTACGTCACTACAAAGATCAGAAAGTATAGATAGCTTGATATTTTGATAAACACATGATTTGTATTGAATCGACACAAAACAATGACCTTTGGTATGACTCGAAAATGAGCTAGACGCCATGGTTATTGTTTCTTGAGAGGGGTGAATTTTCCAATTATTTTTCAAAACGAAGGCTTCTGAAACATAACTACAGGAACTGCCTGTATCAACGAGAGCATGACAATTTATGTTGACTTCTAGATTTATTACACATTTGGTGAGACAATCAGGAGCAGCAGCTAATACAGTTGCAGATATGGTAGGATGAAGCGTCAAAACCACTGGGCGGTGATTCTTAGAGCGACATACCTTTTGAAAATGTCCTTTGTTTCCACAACTTTTACAGAAGGCGTTTCTGGCCGGACATTTCCATCTTAAATGATAATCGTACCCACAAAAGTCACATTTTTGTTTAACAGCAGCAACAAGATTATCTGTAGATTTATCGGAGGTTGATGAAGGACAGAGTGGCTGAACCGTTGCAGTGTGTGCAGAATTCAAACAGTTTTGATATGATAATGATTGCTTTTCCGCCATTTCGAGACCACGTGCTTGATCAAAAGCCGCTTGAAAATTAAGTGAGTTGTGTTCTAAGAGACGTTGTCTGATTGAATTGGACTGGATTCCATTAATGAAGGCATCGCGCAGAGCATCGTCTCGATTTTCCTCGGCCGTAGTTGGTTTGAAATTGATCCAATGTTTGTCCATTTTCTTGTTTAGTAGTCGCGAGTATATGACGAACAAAGACTTCATTTTTCGGTCTGACATAGAGATTCATTAGAGTTTTGATAGCATGATCATAAGTATCACAGTCAACGATGTGTTCATATACGTTAGGAGAGACGTAGGAAATAAGAGTGTCTAATTTATCCGGATTCATGGATTCGACTGCTTTTAGGAGGCCACAGAATGTACGATACCAATGATTCCATTGTTTTGCTGCATCTGGTGCACTAGGTTCAACATCCAATCGTTCTGGTCGTATTAGGCGTTCCATGATTGGGTTATATGATGAATAAATTGTTCTGAATCACAGTAACAAGCACAGCAAACGGGCAGAATGATTAGACAAGTCAGAAGAAAGAGTTGCCTAAAATATTAGGCTTTATTCATCATATAATGCAGATATACATGCTAAAAGACAAAACAAAACATGTTAGTATACGAACGGTGTTAATATAAATGTGTGTACAAATAAACAAACATATCAGAACTATAGTTATATTTTGCTGGTATAGCGCTGTGTAGTATTAGTATGGTTATATGGTAGCGAAAAATTAGTTATTAATGGTTTTTGTATTGCTGTGCATGATGATAATGATGATATGGTGGATACGTTGGCTATTGATGCCAAATAAATGTATTATTATTATTATTATTATTATTTTAGCAATAGTTTAACATTCGACGATATTTCTCGTCTTCAAAAATGGATTTTCTTGGGAACCGGCATCAATCCCGATTTCCGAAAGTCATCCACATCATCGTAGTGCACACCAATACAAAAGCCATCATTAACTAATGTTTCACTGTCATACAACCATAAAGAGAATTAAAACAATGTATTAACGAAAAATCTAATAATTCAGGCACACCAATTATTAATGAGATTTATGAGGGGAAGTACCTAGTTACCATGAGAATAACAAACAGAAGTGAGGCGAACTAAGCATCTACATAAACACTATTATGGCCATGTCGGCTTTAAGTCAAGGCAACATCGGCAATAAAGCTGCTTTGCTGTTTTTACTGTGCCACGTAGCAAACACAACCAAAGCTAAGAAAAGAAAATTACGAAGCTGATTCTATTAGAAATCTGCAACAAGATCGCTTCTGAGCTCGACTCGATGCCATATCACGCAGAGTTACAAACCAAGAACTGTGATGCGCACGTTGATCCCATCCTAGAAGACTAGTTGACTATACTACCCAATATTACTTGAATTATCGATAAAGTTGCTAAGATATGTAAACCTGTCAACTACGTCTAGCCGCTGATGTGGAGTGAGTGATAGGTGATCCTGTAGTAATATCCAAAATTTAGAAAATGCGAATAACATCAAAAGACAGAACAAAAAATGATAATATGTTCACTGTGGCCTGAGCAGAATCATTATTTTCGAATTATAATACAATATATTCTGTATAGTCAAGATCAATTAGTCTACCACCCGAGTGGACTTTGAAACCTGTATCTTGGACGTATTGTTCATAACAACATCTATTATATAATTAAAAAGTAGACTAATTTGATGCACACCACCGCTGGTAGACTTTAACGTGAACAGAAGTGTTTGTGTAGAGAGCGCGTATAATTTAAAAAAAATTTGATGGGCATACCACTTTTCGACAGAATATTGAATAGTACATTTTAATCAACCGAGTCAATTGTGTCATTGCAGTCTACAAAGAGACAGCGAAATACATGTCGCTGTTCAAGAACCTATATTAAGGTAAAAAAATGTATCTACACAACCTCGTCCTGACCGGAATTGGTCTTGTACTTCTTTATGGTCCATAGCCATAGAAATTCCTGCCTGACGACCGACGGGCAGAACCTAGTCAGTCAGGGAATGGTAGCTTGAACCTTGCCGGGTCTAAATAGGACACCGCCATCATCTTGTTTAATGTGGAGCCTCGAGTTTTGTTTAACTGCGCGGTAAATTTTTTTATTAAATGTGTACTGACGGAATGAGAGCAAGCGTGCCAGACGCGACGGGCAAGTTTCGGCTGCTGAAGGAAACTTTGGCCACTGGCATCTGGGCAGATACTGTTCATCAGCCTCGGTTGGCAGACTATCTAAGAGATGCACAACTCCGAATACAAACCATCACTCGGAATGGGTGACCTGGTGCTCTTTTACAGTCCACATATAACCATGAACCACTTATGTGATTATGTGACAGTGAAACATTAGTCACTTTTGGCTTTTGTATGGCTGTGCATGATCATGATCATGTACTTCTTTAACCTGTATTTCACGCGAAACACTAAGGTGATGGAAGATATGCGAACCAAATAACCTGGTACGACTGAAGTAAAGCTAATACCCCGATGGTCATCATACGAATTAGGTTTGCCCTTTTTTACATATAGGAGTGATGGTTGAATCAATCTAAGGAGTGGCACTGTCTCAATCCATATAGTATGAAAAGATTAGTCAACGCTTCAGAAATTATATCTTTAAATAAGCTCGGAAGCAAATCATCATGGCCCGTTGCTTTACGCCGTTTAACAGATAAGTTTGTATTCCATATTTCTAACTCGGATTATTTTTGCGATTAACGTTCTGCACTGTCATACCTGATGCGAAAGCTTCTTCTATCTCTTCGGCCTTCCTGGTCCAAAAGGATTCAAGCTAGACCTTTAGACCGCACTTGAGTTGGCGTCTAATATCCCTTCGAGCTAGCAGGAATCTTGCGCCTGGTTTCGAGTGTTTCCATAGAATGCCGTCATATTTTCTCGAAAAGACTGCCATTCGATGTTTTCTTATATCTATTTGAGGTTTTATTCTTATTTATTCGTTCCGGTTCAAATCGCCTTCATAAATCTCTCTCCTTTAATAATTTGGGGGCTGAATTTATTATTTTTGTTAATACAACTTTTTTTTTTAAATTTTTATTTCTTATTATTTTTCACTTATGGTTATATGGCAATGCAGCGTTTGTTACTAATGAATTTTGTGTTGCTGTGTATGATGATGATGATGAGGCGTAAATTTTATCGGATTTTGTGGCTTGATTTGTAACTAAAGTCATTTAAAATATATGTATACACTTTTTCATTGTTCTTGTTATAGCGTATTCTGTTCTCTTGTACAATATTATTCGTCTTTACTATACTTATTCATTGTTTATTCCTCCGCTTCTATGTATCATTAGAAATTACTCGCAACAGCTGGAATTTGCCCAGCCAATTGATATTGGCTGTCCGAACCCAGCCTAACCACATTGATGCTCGGACACTTCATGCACTGAACTCCAATTGATCCTGTCTAGTCAAATGGAATTTATTTTTTTTATGTTTCACAAGATTGAACTATCATGAAGTTGATGAAAACACTTCTCTTCCTCAACTCCTCCCCCCCCGTTATTAAATACTCTGCTACTGACAATTTCATTCACCTCCACATACCCTATCTTTGATTTGTTATTTCAATGGTCGGGCCTGTTGGCCTTTGATGCCAAATAAATTTAATGTGTGTGTATTATTAAATTCCTTTGCAAACGTTATTGGTCAGACGCGTTACATTCCTTTATATTAACAATTGGTTTTGAGTTTCTTAAGTCGTGCAAATTACGTTTACTGCCAATTTTTTTGATTTAAAGTTCCGGCTCGATGCTCGAGTGTGCTCTGTTTGTTTAGATAAATTATGCTGCAGTTTTTTTATTCAAAAAAACTGCAGCACGATGATAAAGCATGTTCTAACATTGAGTCGCAATTTGAGATGATGCTCGAAAATTTATGGTAGTTTCCTTATTTAACCGCTCAAATTTTCTGTTTTCTTGCCTTTAAGTATATATATATTCACTTGTAGACACTTGACGAGCAAATGCGAAAGACATCTTTTATCTGATAAGATTGTTTGTATTTGATAAATTTGTTATCACAGAAATATATTAATTATGAAGTTACCTTGTTCTGGTTTATTTTTTATCAGATTACAAATTCATCAGCAAGTTCACTTCAGAGGTAGACAGCCGTCGATTTACTTTCTTAAAACGTTATTTAAATAGAAAACTGGTTTATTCTTGCTGAAGTATGACAGTCAACGCTCTTGGCGAAAAAATAATTGTGTGCGACAATGGAACTGGGGTAGGCCAAATTTGATTTTATTCTTTTATTGCTTATTAAATCTACTGTGCATTTTGTGGTAATATATTTTCATTTTATTTATTTTACGCCCCAGTCAGTTTCATTTGTGACAGACAACCAGTCGTTGAACGAACATTGGTTGTGCGGGCGATGATAACATTTACTATAATCAAGGTTGCGAACTTGATTTAAACACCTGACTCATTAAGTACATATATTTGTCGGTATAAATGAAGAGTTGTATAGTGTAGAAAAGGCAATTCATCCAGTAAACCGGTTTCGTCTTTATCGGCTACTCATCAAGCACAGGGTTCGAATCTGGGCACGTCTGCTTCGGAATCTGGTGCTCTGACCATTCCTCCATCTAATGTGATGTCTTCTCAGTAATGACAGATTGTGGATGATTAGTTGGAACATTGGGTCTAAAGGAGTGCCATATAAACTCTACCTAAAAGGAAAAAACTAACCGAGTTACATTGGTTAGTATATAACTGAAAATTGTGTGTAGTGTAGTGTGCGGCAGAGTGGCTCAGTGGTTAGAGCACAAGATTCTGACGCAGACGTGCCCAGGTTCGAGTCCTCTCCGCGGCAAATTGTGACCAGTACATGATGAGTCCCAAATAAGAACGAAACCGATCTACTGGAACAATTGCCTTTTCTAAACTATGCAATTCTTAGTTTATACTAACAAATATATGTACTTAATGGGTCAGGTGTGTATATGAACTTCGCAACCTTGATTATAGTAAACCAGTCGTTGATCAACATGGCAAAACTACCGTCAGTCATATGTTAAGAATTACTAGTTGCTGTCTTTACTTGTCCTAGTGGTCCGTTGGAAGTGCTTGCTTTTTGAGAGTCTTCATAACTGAAGGCCGGCACTTTTCCATACGACGCTCCTCTGTGAATATTTGTACTGGGGCAAAACTCACTCAGACATACGCGCAATAAACTTCAAGTTGATTTTTCTGGTTCTCGTGTGCCATTTAAGTAGCCTAATTCAAACTTTGTTTATGTGGAATCATTTTTCGCAGCGCGAGGATGGAATATTGTGCCATTTACACCTGAAAGGTCTTGCGTGAGCCCATCCTGGCATTGATATCCCCTCCAAGTCTATTTCGCGTTTGAATTCATGCATGAACGACGCTTATCACCGAATTGTTGCGAGACCAACCGACTACAATGAATGCATAGACAAATATACATTCACATACATAAACGGGGATTAGATCTCCCAGAGAGTTGGTTCCAGTTTAGCCGTAGTCAATATTGCAAGAGTAACCTAGACTCTCCATCGCTGGAATATCGCAAATTTTTGTCCATTGAAGTATCTCTTAGTGAGTGAGGATACAGTTCGACGTGATCAAGTGATCGATATCGCCAATACTAGTAGTTGACTCAGAGATTGTCGACCTACCTCTGTTATGGTTCGAGCTATCCACCGAAGTTGCCCCGTTGGCCTGGCCTGCAAGATTGAATATTAGCCATCTAAAGCAGTGCTACAACAAGCACACTAGACATTAAAAAAACAACCTCTTTAATATGATTGTGAATAAAAGAGCGGCCGTATTGAACAGGTCGCCTCGTCGACTTTTGTCATTGTTTAATGCTTCTTTACTCTCATTTAGCAATGGCCCAAATTAAACAGAGCGTATATACTGATTGACATTGCTGTCTAGGCGGTGGCAGCTGAAGTTGGTCATTTCTCGAGTCTCCATAGCACAAAGGAGGACCTACATTATGCTTCTCTTGAAGATCTAAGACTTGGTGCTTAAATTAATAGACGAGCAGTTCCGGAGTGGCTTGAGAAATTGCTATAGAAATTGGCAATGCGGCTTAGAAGCCTTGAAGACACGGCTGTAACCAATGTTTCTTGTTTTACAAGAGATCCTAGGTAAACGAAATCTTTGACGACTACAACTGAGAGCGATTTAAATGGATCTTAGGCTGCATTTTAGAACTGGCTATAATTACCATATTCGATGCGTTTCGTTTCAGTCTGTACTGGGTGGGCACTTCTTGAGTGCACATAATGACTCCGGAGAGTGTGTTGCATCAGCCTCCGCATGTACGACATTGACAATATAATTATACAGGATTGAAGCCATTTTGAAATTCTTGTCAAGCGCCAGAACCAATCTTACAAGTCTCGTAAACCTTACTAGTTCGAATACAGGCTAATAGTTCACCATGACATTCTTCGAGCAATCGAACTATTTTGGTTAGAATGCCATATTAAGCATAACTTTTCATATAATCTCGCTGTGTTATCTAGAAAAGCAACAACGGCGCGTCGCTCAATGTTGGTGGCGCAAATCCAGACTGCAGTGAAACGCACCCATTTAATGCACAGATCTTGTTTCTCGTCGATACTCTTTCTGGATTTGGCATAGTTCGCTGTTCTTACACGTTGCGAATTCTTCTGATTACACACAACTTAGCATCTGATGCCGAGCATCTTCGTTTTGCGTGCAAGTCTATCAAAAGTAAACCGTGCTTCAATCTTCCTTAGAACTTACACTTTGACTGCCAAAATTAACCTGCCAATTGGGCGGCTCGCCGAATGGAAGTTAATGTCTTACACGGATACGGTCAAGTTGGTGTGCGTGCAAATACTGAAATCTGAATTGATGCCAGTTTACGAGGTGGGGAAATGTAAACAGCATACGTTTTTTAAAAGAAACAAAACTGACATACCTGCGAGCGAATCTACCGTAAGATTTGTTACTGTGGTCTTCACCCTGACGACTTGTATTCTCCCATGCAATGTACCAAACATTATTTTCAGCTGTACACTAACGATGCAGTTAAGAACATATAATTTTGACAGCCTTCACCAAACTTGTACACTTTGTCAAGTTAGGCAATCATTAATTGCGAATGTGGTCATAGCAGTTATTTAAATGAAATTTAAAATCTTTGCATAAGCACCAATCCCGTTTTATTTAACTAATACCAAAACAGCATAATTGCCATTAGTCGCATTTAGTGGTGCGATTTCAGTTTTGATTAAACACTTTTATGCTATTAATGAAGTCATTATCCCATGAGTGTGGAATTCATTAGATGTGTTTTTATAATAGCTGGAACTATTTTTCGTTGCAGCACATAGCAAACTGTCAAAATTGCTTGTGTCTTTTTTAGTATAAGCACCAACGTGAAAGGCTTACACTGATTTGGGACAAGTCAATCCTTCCAGAGTGCGGCAGAGTTTTTTTAGATCCTTTGAACGTCTATTCCATAAAATTTTCCAAAAAAAACTGGATGTCAGCATACCATACGGTCTCTCAACTTCTCTCAAATTCCGCTATTTAATCAAAAGTGTGATCTTGGATGTCCATCGCGAAACAATATTGAGGGATCATTTCTTCATTGACGACGTCATTTACAATATTTAATCGATTAAAGAGTACTCGGAACTGTTTAACTCACTGCGCTTCAGAAACTGATGGCGCCCGCACTCTCTTGACACTGGCTAATATACCGGATTTGAGCTGATATCCGAAATATGATGTTACGTTTCGACACTGTTTCAAACTCATTAGAAATGCTAATACAGTGTTGTTCTCGACACATCATGTGTCTGGTTCGAAACTTCTTGCGAATTCTACGAACCAAGGTTCGACCTCCTCTGTGTGTCGCAGTAGATGCCGTGTTTAGGAGAGCTTTTGTGTTACCAGTAACATATAGATTTGATCGTAGTAAGACAAACAAGGGCATTCTTAAATTTTTTTTGTTGCGCCTACAGATAAGCCAACAAAAGCGTAAGCGTCCCTGAAGTAACTGCAAATTAGATTCGTGTTCATTTCACTGCTACTCGAGCAGATTACGTGTGATCGCATGGAACGAAATTTCAATCCAATTATAGCAGTTACAAGACTAATGTCAGTTCCACTAGTCGAACCGACAGTTTACCTGTTTTACGCTCTCGTGTCTTTAACAGCAGGCAACAATCGTATGTTTACTTTACTTTACTTTTTTACTTTTACTCCTTTTGGAGGATAAGCCGGCTCCATTGATATATTTCATGGAGTTTCTTGGGAATTTGGTACAAGTGGTGTCCCCTCACCACTCGACGTGCCCAGGTTCGAGTCCTGTCCGCGGAAAATTCTCGCCAGTACATGATGAGTTCCCAATAAGGACGAAACCGGTCTACTGGATGAATTGCCTTTTCTACACTATACAATTCTTAGTTTATACTGGCATATGTAAGTAATTAATGGGTCTGGTGTTTATATCAAGACCGCAACCTTGATTATAATAAGAATATTTAATAGTTGTGACATAGAAATTTTCGCCTCCAAAAACTCGGTTGCCTACGCGAAACCTGGTTGAAGCCAAACGAGAGTTCATATCTCTAGACTTTCGCTACCTTACCTGACTGAATAACTCTTGTATTGGAACGGGAAAAATATCGCATTTTCTCGAGAACTGAGGTCGAATGAGATACCTTGTTGAATGCCTATAAATTAACAAGCTGTGCACAAGAATCCACAAAAGCCGTTTAGTCGACCGTTCGTGTTTTTGCGTGTTTTCTTCTCCAATAAAGAAGAGTCAACGTCTAGAATTGCCTTCGTTCTACTTGTCCATGCACTTGACATGTGAGCACAACGTTTTTTTGGACTGCTATCGTCCGAACAGAGCGGTCCGTCAGACACTAGCCGATCCACAATTAATGGTTTTAAGTTAACAAAAATTTTATTTACTCTCCGACGAGTATATCTCGATTTTCATAATTGGTCTTCAGGCCTAAAATCTGGAGATGTCACCGATTACTTGTGCTTCTCCCCTTTACTAATCGATCAGACCGTGACGTTTTGTTTATGCGTTTTCTATAACGTGATGCTGCAGAGTTACACTGCTTTTCTATTCTGCGCACCTAGGAATAATGCATACTTTTGCATTATCTTTGGAAATTTTCGAAGCTGTGTTATTTTAGAGTAAGCTAGCCATCCAACAATCGAATTGTTTTTGATAAAATAATAATGGAATTTTGAAAATTTTGCTCTTTGATGCAATCTGTTCTATTCTACTACTACTACTACTACTACTACTACTACTGCTACTACTACTATCATCATTCTTATTTTTATTGAATCACAGTTTGTGAAGTGTGGATATGCTGGTTCTAATTTTCCAGAGCATATTTTTCCTTCAATGGTCGGCAGACCAATTCTTCGGGCTACAACCAAAGGTGGAATCGGCGAGATCAAGGATATTATGATTGGAGATGCTGCCAGTGCTCACCGCCAAATGTTGGAGATCTCTTATCCAATGGAGAATGGTATTGTCAAGAACTGGGACGATATGATTCATTTATATGATTACACATTCGGTCCACAGAAGATGGATATTGATACAAAGAATAGTAGGGTTTTGCTTACTGAGCCGCCTCTTAATCCACTGAAGAACCGCGAAAAAATGGTTCAGGTGATGTTCGAGAACTACGGATTTTCTGGCGTGCATATTGCTATTCAGGCTACCTTAACGTTGTATGCTCAGGGTAAGTTATGTACTTGTGCAATGTTTAATGATACCTTTTGGCCAGTCGATTGGAGAGCTTTTGATTGTACTAGCTTTGTTTTGGTGTGTCTCGTTGTTGATATTGACATTGAAATAAATTACTATACTCCCATCGGTTGCACAAACGCGTGTTATTGAGCCACTTTCAATAGAAGTAGGAGGGATAGCGACTTACAGCGATAGTGAGCAGAGTTCGTGTTTGTATACGCAATGATTTAGAAATCTCTTTGTGGGTCAAGTGCAGATCCGTGGTTGATTTAGTCATTTTTTCTAAAATTCTTTTGGAGCCATTCGTTTCATTAGAGTTCGTTGACAAATGTACTTGTTTATGTATGTATATTCTTGCATGTATACTTATGTATGAATGTATATGTTTGTAAGTTTGTATGAATGAATGCATAAATGTTTGTAGTTGTGTATGTAGACTATTTTTGTCATATTTCTACAGTTAAACAGTCATTTTATTCATATCTGTACAGAAGACTATTTTCAGTTTAACAGTTTTGTTTTTGTAGAACGACTGATGTTTAGTCATCTTATTCTTGTATGTTCAGAGTCATATTTTCAGTTTATTGATGTTCTTAATGCTAGATTATGAATACTGCTCATTTTCGTACATTAGGTCATTTTTCTATAACAGTCGGTTTCGCTTGTTTGGATAATGGTCAACATTTTTAACAATTAGTTATCATCGTAAAATATGATAGACACTCCAAAAGCTATTTGATTATCAAAGGGCTATATTTTAAATAAATGATGGATTTTTTTATCATGTGAATTAGTGTTCTTTCTGTGTTAATCGATAGGTCAATTTATACTAACAAGTTTTCGGTGATACATTTCTGTATATATATGCTTGAATATATATATATATATATATATATATATATATATATATATATATATATATATATGCATGTATGTATGTATGCATGTGTGTGTATTCATGTGTGTATGTGTGTACGTATTAATGTATTAAAGTATTTTTGCATGTATGATTGCTTGTATGTATGTGCGTATGCATTTATGCATATATATGCTCTTTGGCATGCTTGTATGCATGAATTAGTAATGCCTCGTGCTTATTCATCATATAGACAATTTGATTCTGGCAACTAATGATTCATGTAGGAGTAATGCAACGTTGAATTGTGCGCAGGTATGTGTACATGTACCTCTCAAATATATATATATATATATATATATATATATATATATATATATATATATATGTAATTGCGTATTAGGTATTTCGCGTTTAGTAACAATTAGATCAAATATGACCCGAAGCATATGTCCATGCATATATAGAGTTTAGTTACTGAGACCGTTGTTTAAAACCATTAATGAGTCAAAAATTAAAATATAAATAGAACTGTTTCGGAACTAGGTTACCACATTTGCTCAAATCTGCTTTTTATGAGCAAAGTCCGTATGGAAACGTTGCCAGTCAAGGAATATTAAATCGTACCTCATTTCCTGTGGTTAGTATGAACTATGTTGAAACGTTCGGAAGAAATGAACGAATCCGCACCTACCAAAAAGGATGGCAAACTTGATGTGTACTTGGAAATGGAGATCAATCGGATCTTTGCTAAACTGATAGTGCAAAGTGACAACCCGCGGTCGCAAATCTCGGAGATTTAAAATTTGAATCTCGCACTGCGCAACCATTCAAGTAACATATATGTAAAGTTGACTGATATTGTTGTTGTGCTTGTGAATCTAGTAGATTGTTCAATCCATTATTCAGTTATTACTTGGCCAGTCTTATTGTGGATTTGGGGCGCAGTGCAGACCACTTCTTCAAAGTAGCTATCTACGCCTGTATCGACATTTTATGCTGGTGTAACGCTGTTTAGTCTTAGTAGTAATAGGATCGCCTTTAGTTCAGAGTAACTTTGGTATATCATCCTGGTCCTATATAAAATTATTTAAATCATTCATAAAACAAAAATGTCTTCTGAATGAAGAAAGTTAATTTTTTTGATAATTGATTGTCGGAAAAATGTCATAATCGATATCGATTCAGGCCACGGCTTACTGGCATTTTCTGAAGTAGTAGGTTTCAGGAAGTTTACTATTCTCCTTCCTGTGCTACTTAGTTTACTTCCAAATTAAATGAGTTGGTAAACTTTATAGAGTTTTATCCTCTCTGTTCGAATACATGGTGTTGGAACCGTTTACAGGTATGTTCTAAATTGTGAGTGGATTGAATCTGCCACCGCTTTAATGCGCATACGTTTAGGAGATTAAACCGGCCAACTACTCCACATATCTTGCTCAAATATGTAAGGGGATTGCATAGTACATAAACGCGTGTATTTTATTTCTCCGCAACCGAGAACATGTGTAAATTATAGGCCAAGGGATTTTTTGTTATTGGTTTCGTTTAATGAAAATTGCGTAGCTGAATCTCTACATTGGATTTTTAATGAAGATGATAACTGGCGAAAGAATCATATTTTTTGCTTCAAATGTTTCGGTAACAATTTATCCTACAAACGTTCGGGTTGCTTTTATTTGTGTAATGTTATTGCCTTTCAAGGTTTCTTGATTTATTCGCGTTAGTTCTACGTTTGTACAGCCACGTTTTGCGTTTGCCCAAACAAGTACGCAGAGCCTACTTTTTCTGAGTTTGTGGCGTGATGAAGTGAAAATCGCAAAGAAGCTGTATTGCCGATGTTGCCTCGCATTGAAGATGACTTGGACATAATGGTCTTTTGTAGATGCTTAGTTTTTTCTCACTTCTTTGTGTTGTGTAGGTAAATATATTACAGTTAAATATACTGACAATAAAAAATTTCTCCCACTCATAAGTCTCTCGAATAATTTGTGTGTCAAAAATTATTATTCATGACGTTTTTTTGTTATCTTTCTTATGGTTTTATGGCATTGAAGCATCGGTTACTAATGAATTTTGTGTTGCTATGCATCATGACGATGGTGATGACGTCAATGAAGATTATGAGACTGATGATGGTAATGGGGATGATGAGAATGATTATGATATGGATGTTGATGATGATGATGAATATGATTATAAGACAGATGATGATGAGAATGATTATGAAAAGGATGATGATGAGAATTATGACGTTGTGGATGTTTATGAGACAGATGATGATGATGATGAGAATGATTATGAGGTAGATGATGATGATGGTAAGAATGATGATGAAGATGATCATGATGAGAAATATGATGATGATGCGAAGGATTATGAGATGGGTGATGATAATGACGATGAGACGGGTGATGATTATTAAACTGATGATTATGGTGACGATGAGAATGATGATGAAGATGATAATGAGAATGATGATGCTGATCATGATTGGAATGATGATGATGATGATGAGAATGATTATGAGACCGATGATGCCTATGACGATGATAATGATCATGTAAAGGATGATTATGCGATGGACGATGATGAGAATGATGATGATGATAAGAATAATTATAATATTGATAATGAGGATTATGATGATGATGTTGCTGAGTATGATAATGAGGATGATGAGGAAGACGATGTCGATGATGATGATGATGATGAGTTTCCTTATCTTATCTGATAATAATAAAATCACTTCAAAGGAAATATCCTGAAACGAATCTACTTGGCCAGATTTAATGCTGACTGTGCTAAAGTAATTTTTAAGCTTACTCTATCGTCTATCTTATTTGATAATTTTCTCTTTGTTAATTATTTGCTCGTTAAGGATTGATGACTGGCGTGGTAGTTGATTCTGGCGACGGTGTGACCCATATTTGTCCTGTTTATCAAGGTTATTCGTTGACTCATCTTACAAAACGCCTCGATGTTGCCGGACGAGATGTTACTCGTTATCTGATCAAGGTAATTTGTCATTTAATAACAAATCTTAATTTTTTCGATTGTATGCGACCTAGTCTCCTTTTCCAGTCCACATATAACCATGGACGTCTTATGGCTATATGGCAGTGAAACAGTCACTTTTAGCTTTTTTATGCTTCTGCATGATGATGATAATGATGATGATTATGGTGGTGGTGTTGATGATTATGATGGTGGTGTTGTTGTTGATGATGATGATGTTGATGCTTATGATGATGGTGTTGCTGTTGATAATGATGATGGTGATGATGATGATGATTATGATGGTGTTGCTGTTGATAATGATGATGATGATTATGATGGTGGTGTTGTTGTTGATGGTGATGATGATGGTGATGATGATGGTGATGATGATGGTGATGGTGATGGTGATCATGATGATGATGATGATGATGGTGATGGTGGTGATGATGATGATGGTGATCATGATGATGATGATGATGATGATGATGATGATGATGCTTTTAATGCTACTGTAACTCAGAGTTAAAAGGATTGTTTTTTTGTATGGGTACAAGGATCTGCAACTTCACCACTATCTACAACAGATCGTGAACTGCGGAGAAAAGACAGATTAACGAATATAAATGTAATAAGATACAAATAAACCAAGATGCTTCTTTAGTAGGAATAATTATATGCAACAAGTGATTATAGGAATTGAATACATATTTCATTATTTAATTATTATTCGTTTGGCTAGATATATTACTCACGGTCTTCTGGAATTAAATAGTTAATTAATGGCTAAAATGCCGTGAAAAGATAAAGTTGTAACAGTACGGCTAGACAAAGCTAAAAACAAAATTAATTAGAACTGAAAGAGAAATTGGTTATACTGTATTTATTTATTAAATGCAGTGTTTGCGACAGGATGGCTCAATCTAAGTAGACATGCCTAGGTTCGAGCCCTTTCTGCGGCAAATTCTGAACAGTAGGTGATGAGCTCCTAATAAGGACGGAACCCGTCTACTGGAGGAATTACCTCTTCCACACTATATAATGCTTAGTTTATACTCAAATGTATGTACATAATAGGACAGGTGTTTATACCAAGATCGCAACTTTGATCTGAATAGTTGTTATCTCCGTCCGCACAACCAATGTTCGTTTAATTATATAAATTTGCAATTCCATACCACTTTCCTATGTAGTGTAGTGTCTCTTCTGTAATGACAGGTTGTAGATGGTTAGTGTGAAATTTAGGTCTAAATGGACGCCATGTAGGCTCCACCTAAATTAAAGGCTAACCAAGAAACATTAGTTGGTATATAACTGAAAATTGTGTGTGGTGTGCGGCAGGGTGGCTCAGTAGTTAGAGTAACAGATTCCGAAGAGGACTTGCTCAGGTTCGAATCCTGTCTGCCGAAATTTCTGGACAATATGTGATGAGTTCCGATTAAAGAAGAAACCGGTCTACTGAATGAATTGCCTGTTCTTCATTATTCAATGCATAGTTTGTATTGACAATTATATGAGCATAATGGGTCAGGTATATTTATAAAATTCGCAACCATGATTTAAGTAAACAAATGTTAGGCGTAATTATATTGTAGTTGTAGCCTCTAAGTAATAACATGGCATACCTATTATAGAGCAATTTTGGTGTAGCCAATAGGAATTTAGCTTTAAATGATTAGAAAATTTTGTATTTATTAATCAGAATTGTCCAATTGAAGATTTGCATGATGAAATGCAATTAAATTAACTTTATTTTAGGGTTATTATTCAATTTTCGCAGAAATAAAGAGTCGCATGTCTCGAATTGGCTTCTGCAACCTCAACGTTTGTGCGGGATGTGGAAACGTCCTAAAAGATTTCGTCTTCCATTACGTACCCATCTTATGGGTAATATTTACTTAGTCTAGCTGATTTCGTCCAACAATCTCACAGTTTGAGTGATATTCCTTGGTTTTTTTGCGTTATAATTTTATTTTTAGCTTCTTTTGTTGCGCGGTTATGCGTTCAATCAGACTGCAGACTTTGAGACTATTCGTCAAATGAAGGAGCGCCTCTGCTATGTTGCCTACGATTTAGAGCAGGAGAAAAGTTTAGCCCTGGACACCACCGTCTTAATGAAGAAATACACGGTGAGCCGAAAGTTTTGTTCATTTTAATTGATGTTGTTTGTTTATTTTAACAAGTTTTTTTACCATCAAATAGGTATATCGTAATACACACACACGCACAAAAAATGTTGAATTAAATTGTTAAAACCACAGAGTTCCCATTCTGTGTATAAATGTAACTGCATTGAGTTATTTTTATTTTATCCGCCAATCATGTACACCTGCTTACAAATGTTGCCAAAGGTGCATACCCCATATTGTTCACCAATCGTAGTTACGCACAGTTGCGAACTATGGGCTTTATTGTAGATCTGAAAACGTCTTCATTATATTTTATATTTTCTTAGCTAGTGCGAAATTAGTGCAAGCCTCAATAGGTTTAGGATAATGGCAGGATAAGGCCAAATTAAGTCACATAAGATCAGGTTGGGCAATTTTTTAGCAATTCACTTTCCTGATCCTGCATCTGCTCAACTCTGGCCTTGGTGGACCTCTTCACATGCTAGGACTTCTAATTACGCGTAGTGGTGATTCAGCTGAAGATGTCTTGTGTGTCTTTCATTATTGTCCTGCTTTTTTGGTTAAGAAGCCAAGTGATGAATGAGCTCGTGTTGCACATCGGTATTGTGAAAGCAGTGTGAACGCTCTAATGTTACTTATGCATCACGTTTGGCCCAGTACATGTGCTGAATTAAGATCTATGTGGCTCCATCTTTCTGTTATTTAGGAATAGAATTGTTTTTATACTCGGGGGGGCTACAATCTTAATTTTTCTTAAGATTCATATAACAATAATACATCGGCATATATATATATATATATATATATATATATATATATATATATATATATATTATATATATATATATATATATATTACATGGTTTAATGATAATGATGTTAGTGTCGTTGATGGCGAGGATGATGATAATGAGGCTGGCGGTAATTATTATTATTTTTGGTGATTGTCTCACATGCTGTTAATAAATAGTACGCATTGAGTTATTTTGTGATAGAATACGTAGGTAAGGTTAGAGTTGCTTTTTAATAGACCTGTAGACATGCGTTTTAGTTGATACGGAAGCTTAGTTATTACGCTGTATCTTTGAGATAAATGCAATAAAACCAACCTCTTTCTACAGCACACTAACATAGACACACACTCATATATATATATATATATATATATATATATATATATATATGAGTGATATATATATGGGGGTGTGAGTGTGTTTGTATTTAAATTGACTTATTTTTATTATTCCAGCTGTCTTAATTATTATTCTTCGTTTGCTGGAATTAACAGACTGTTACGGTAGGACACAGCTGTTTATAGCGCATTACATATTTCTTCATTTTCAGCTTATTTTTAGCTTATTTTTCAAATAACCTATAAAACTGGTTGTGTGAATTTGTTTTGATTTTACACTTGAACACAGTGGTGTGTGCTTGTGTGTGAATGTGTGTTTGCAAATGCATGGTTTCAATTATTGATTTTATACTTGGCAAGTACTTAGCTCTAGCTAATATGCTTATAGGCGCTGGCTTCATTAGGTTGTTTTTAAAAAATTGTGATGATGGTTGAACTGAAGAAGATTGATTTCGCGGGCGGTGATAACAATGACTTTTAATCAAGGTTGCGATCTTGATATAAACACCTTACCCACTATGTACATACAATTGTCAGTATAAACTAAGCATTGTATAGTGTTGAAAAGGCAATTCATCCAGTTTTTGAGAATTACAACAAATTCTAAAATCCTATTACTTCGGCAAGTCCATACACGTTGGCCTCAATTGACATTAGTTATAACATGTCATGGTAATCGTGACATTATTCACTTGCATATATAATGGTTATATAGACTTTGTAGGGGAAACTAATATATGTACAATTGCGTAATAGGTTTCGCATATAGGATTAGGCGGGAATGCTGAAGACAGCACACACGTATTTGCATACTCGTTATAACCTACATGCAGTTCTTATTGTCTACTCATTAGTGGAGCAGCAAGCGCTGCGCCCCAAACCAGCCGTATATTTGATAAAACAACATGGGAAAAATCGACGTTACAGTATCCTAGACGCGACATTAAACCATATTAGCACGATATTCAAGCATGCATCGCCGGGGTATGTGGCGTGAAGTCCGTGTTCCCAGGCTTAAATATGCTGTTGTTTGTTCACTTCATAGCAAATAAACAACGTTTTTTTTACAATCCTTTATCCATAGTAAAAGAATGAAATTTTTGCAACAGGGAGGTACAGGGGCTAGAGCAATAGATTCCAAAGTAGACTTGTCCACGTTCGAGCTCTGTCCGTGGAAAATTCTGGCCAGTACGTTATTAGTTCTCAATAAGGAGGAAACCGGTGTACTGGATGAATTGCCCTTTCTAGGCTTGTCTTATTAGTTTGTTCTGAAAAACTTGTGATGTTGGACGAACCGAAGAATTTGGCCGACAACGGCCGCAGACCTATCTTGAAGATACAAAACAACTGGAATTCAGCCTGTGTTAGTCAAAACGCAGATCAGGTAATTTCGTTTATCTAAATCAAGTTTGCGAGCTTGAAGTAAACACCAATTCCGTGGTTTTTCTGTTTTTCGACGACTGGTGAAGTACAATGGGATTGGTGTTCACTTCAAGCTCAATAACTTGATTTAATGAATTGTCATCACCACCCACGCAATCAATTTTTGTTTAACTTCGTTGATATGTATGCTGTTTCTGAAAAATAAGTTTAGGTGCGTCAGTTTAAAAAAAAACTGTTTTCGTACTCTACAACGCGATACCTGTTTACATATTCGCACCTGTTGCAAGCCATGAATGTTTTGTTTTGAATATTTCGTTTTAAGTGAATATTTGTAATCCGTTTTCTTAAAAAGTGTTTTTCGTAGAGATTTAAAACAGTCATATAAATCTGTTTATGTATGACGGAAAAACACATGTACCAGGTGTATATATATATATATATATATATATATATATATATATATATATATATATATATATATTCCATTGTTTTTCTTGTGTGCACACGTCTTCATTAGAAAAGTGGAATGCTGTATTTGAATGGATTTTCTGTATAATTGATTTTTCAAACGCAGGCTGGTGTGCTCGTGTTTGCATGTTAATAGTTTCGATCAATGCCGTGCACTGTGCCACCGAATACACGCTGAACTCGAGAATGGCTTGTAAGTGGTTGGTTTGGTCACGCTCCATTCACTCGTTGAGACCGTGTAGTGTTGGTAGCTATGCACAGTTTCATCACAATTGCCTTGTTTGTGTTTATCTTTCACCGATTCGAAGGTCGACATATTTGTAAATTTATAGTCGTTACAACGCGTTAATTTCCAATTTCGCTTTGTTCGCTTCACTTTCCTCCTCTTCTCAGTTTGTCAGCAATGCTCTTGTAGATGCAACGAACTCTACCATCTTAACGAACATAGGTTCCGCGGACGGTGATAACAATTACGATAATCAAGGTTGCGATCTTGCTGTAAACACCTGACAATTTAAGTACATACATTTTTTCGGTATAAACTAAGAATAGCATAGAGCAGAAAAGGCAATTCATCCAGTAGACCGGTTTCGTCCTTATTGGGAACTCATCGCGTACTGGCCAGAATTTGCCGCGGAACGGACTCGAATCTGGGCACGTCAGCTTCGGAATCTGGTGCACTAACCACTGAGTTGTCCTGCGCACATTACACAATTTTCAGCAGGTTGGCTCAGTGGTTAGAGCACCAGATTCCGACACAGACGTGCTCAGATTCGAGCCCTGTCCGCGACAAATTGTGGCCAGTACATGATGACTTCCCAATAAGGACGAAACTTGTCTACTGGATGAATTGCCGTTTCTACACTATACATATCTTAGTTTATACTGACATATGCAAGTAATTAATGGTAATATCAAGTTCGAAACCTTGATTATAATAAAAGCCCTACAATCATTGCTTGTTCATTAAACCATTGTGCTTATTGTGGTATTGGTAAATATTGTAAATAATTCCAGGAAGTCAACTTTTATTTAACGTAGGTTAGGATTTCACTTTGATGCATTAAATGTTGCAACATTAACACAAATTTGGCGTCTGGCAGCTTTAGCGCGGGCGCTGGGTTAACTTGAAACGGATGTATGCTGCGTATCCTAAACTAGAGTCTAGGGTTCTAGGAATATTAGGGAACCGGATGCACCATGCGTTTCTACGCGATATCGGGTTCTAACTTATGATAGTAGAGAAATATCTTCCGCGTGTGTACGAGCTTCGGTGCTTGCGTACGTGTAAAAAACATTTTTAATTTTCTGTTGATCATAGCTGCCAGATGGACGTACTATTAAAGTGGGTGGTGAGCAATTTGAAGCTCCCGAAGCACTGTTCCAGCCGCATCTTATCAATGTCGAATCCAAGGGCATGGCTGAGATGCTCTTTCACACGATTAACTCTGCTGAAATGGATACAAGAGCAGAGTTCTACCGGCACATTGTGCTTAGTGGTGGCAGCACTATGTATCCAGGTCTGCCGAGTAGACTCGAACGTGAAATAACACAGCTTTATTTGCAGCATGTGCTTAAGGGCGACACATCCCGATTATCTGTAAGTAATAATTTGCCTGTAGTTTTATTTGTTAAATGTCTCAGAATTTTGTTTTGTTTTTGTTCTGATAATGACATAGTGTCTTTAAACTGGTTCCTAGTATTGAGGAATTTTGTACAGAGATAAATTGGTGCTATTCTGAGTATGGAACAATTACCTGATCTCTGTTTTGATCAACACTGAATTGTTACAAGTTCGTATTTTCAAAAGAAAGATTGTTGTTTTTTTCCAGTTGCCTTCTTCACTTCACAACTCATCAAACAAAATAAAGCAAATATGACATTTCATTGAACTGTCCTCATTTGTATTTATGACTCGTTGATCTCATAATAGCTACTGACATTTCCTCAGATAGGTACGCTACGCGTTTTTTCCTATGCATGACTATACCTGATAAATATAATATACACGTGTAAAATTGTATAAATGAAAGTACAATGACAAGATGTGATTCTTTCCTTGGCATGCGTCTAATTGTTATATTAAATAACTTAATTACGCGTGACCTCAATGGTTCGAGAATGTGCAAAATACTTAAAGTACATCGGTAGTATAGCTCTGCCGATGTAAGTGATTAAACAGTTAGTAAGACAGAAGCTTAATTAAGATATAAAGTTAGCATAAAGAAAGATGGCGCGGAAAGGTGGCGCATTTGAAAAAGTCACAGACCTCTGAATCAGACGTGCCCTGGATTCGATTCTTTACCGCAACACCATTCTGGACAGTATTTGAGGCGTTCCAATTAAGAAAAAACCGGCCTACTGGATGTATTGCCTCTTCAACTCTATACACTACTTAATTTATACTAAAAATGTATCTAAATAATGATTCTGGTGTTTATATCAAGATCGCAACCTTGATTAAAAGTAATTGGTATCACCGCCCACGCAACCAATTTTCGTTTAATTATATAGATGGTCAATTCAATAAAACTTCCCCATTTAACGCGGTATCTGTTCTTAGGGATAAAGGAGCGCTATTTAGGGTCTACCTAAAAGAAAGGCTAATCAAGAAACATTAGTTAGTATATGGCTAAACATTGTGTGTATTTTGCGGCAGGATGCCTCAGTGGTTAGAGCACCTGATTCCGAAGCAGACGTGCCCAGGTGCGAGCCCTGTCCGCCAGTACGTGATGAGTTCCCAATAAAGATGAAACCGGTCTACTGGATGAATGCTAAACACTTTTTCGTTTATGCTGGCAAATGTATGCATAATGTGATTGGTGTTATATAAAGCTCGCAATCTTGTTTTGATTAATTAAATTTTTCGGTAATTTGTTATTGTACTCTATTAATTTACACAAAGTGTTGTCAGTTATGTCGGTTCGTGGCTTACAAATTTGAGGCAGAATTGGAAACGGATTCTTTAAATTTCGAGTTTGATATAAACACCAATCCAATTGTATTTAACCAGTCGTCGAACAACATAGCTCAACTACAATCAGTTACACGTGCTGACGCGTTTCAATCTTTCATGATCATTATTAGAGCACGACGGCAAACCAACTAGCGAGGATATGGAAAGAAGCATTCTTTATTCGGCTCTCACATCTAGCGGTCCCGCATAAGTTGTGTTTGACTGGAAATAGCGACTGCAAAATTCGTTATCACCACATGCAATATTTCAATGCCATATAACCATAAGAAGAATATCAAAAAACAAGATTTTTTAATAACGAAAAAATGATGTAGGCGAAAAAATTGTTAAATATTTGTTATAATCAAGGTTGCAGTCTTGATATAAATACCTGACCCATTAATTGCTTACATATGTAAGTATAAACTAAGAATTGTATACTGTAGAAAAGGCAATTCATCCAGTAAACCGGTTTCGTCCTTATTGGGAACTCATCATCATCATATATATATATATATATATATATATATATATATATATATATATATATATATATATATATATATATAAGAGTATCAACACTGGTTTTTAGATGGGCTAAAATTCTTATAAATTCGGTATGACAACTAATTTTGAATATCTGCTATTCTAGCAAAGCATTTTACTCTGGCAACAGTTCGCGTTAATCATGACATTGATTAATGATAAATATAATATTTTTCTATATTCTTGTTTTCTGCAAACTAATATAAATATTTATGCAACAATTTATTAGTTTTGGTATACATTGCAACAAATTTGTGAAAAAGTATCACAATAGTATGTCAAAGGCAGCATGAACAAAAGTTATCATCTCATGCGAACGTACCTTTCGTGCCTATTGACAAAACCTGTGTACACAACATTATGTCTTATGCTCGTAATACTTGATTGCATACGATTTTGTATAATTTAACACAAGGCGGAGGCGTTTTGTCATAACGATAGTTTATAGAAAAAAAAAATAGCTGATGCAGCATTCCTGGCATAACCATAAGAATCGAAATTTTAAACCGGGAGAAAGTAAAAGTTTAAAAGCGGGTGGATGGACAGACTTAAAAAAGCGACATATATAATATACACTATCTTTTACATCGTACTTTGATAATGATCAAGTAGGGTCGAAACGCATCAGTATGTGTGAGTGGCGGTAGTTTTGCTGTGTCGTTCGACGACTGGTTAAATACAGTGATATTCGTGATTACTTCACGCTCGAAAACTTGATTTAAAGGATCTCATACATGAAGCTAAGTTTTGTAAGAGGAAAACGAGGCATCGTCGCTGAAATCTCCCTGTGGTTTTAACCTTTTCGCTTAACAACGCGATCAATAATCACGGTTCCATGTCATATTGAGCAAGGGCTTCGTCCTGGAAGACGAATCGATCCTACATTTTGAAACTTGGTTTAAAGTAACATTGTTTTGGGTGTCATGATATTGTTCACTTATCCTTGTTACAGGCGACAAAGCGTTCACGTCATCTGTCCACATTTCGATGCCGCGTATTTCAAAACGTTGTTTGAATTTCTTTGTCAACTATATACAATTACTATTACTTGTCTTTATGCCACAAGGCTCATAATAACAATCATTATCCAAACGACCGCCTTTTTGAACAGTGAATACTGAAGAAATGTGTGCTTATTAAAGGTTGCGATCTTGATATAAACACCTGACCCATTAATTACTTACATGTCAGTATAAACTAAGAATTTTGTAGTGTAGAAAATGCAATTCATCCAGTAGACCGGTTTCCTCCTTATTGGGAACTCATCATGTATTGGCCAGAATTTGCCGCGGACAGGGCACGTCTGCTTCGGAATCTGTTATCCAAACCACTAAGCCACACCGCAGCAAATTCTGGCCAGTACGTGATGAGTTCCCAATAAGGAGGAAACCGGTCTACTGGATGAATTTCCTTTTCTACACTATACAATTTTTAGTTATTAATGGGTTTGGTGCTTTTATCAAGATAGCAACCTTGATTACAATAATTGTTATCACCGCCCGCGCAACCAATGTTCGTTTAATTATATTCAAATGTGTGCTTATTCTTTGTTTTCATATTTGATGAAATATTCTCATTTGACGTAAACAGAACTTTAAAATCTGCATCGAGGATCCACCGCAGCGTAAACACATGGTGTTTCTAGGCGGCGCTGTGCTGGCCAACGTGATGAAAGACAACACAGACAAGTTTTGGATGACTCGAGCCGAGTACGAGGAGTGTGGCATTAAAGTCCTCGATAAGCTGGCACCGTCTGCTTAGCGAAATGGCCACAAAATCTAACGAAATTGCTTTCCTTTTATTCTTACCATTAATTGTACCACAACAGAGATGTGATTTTTTGCTCGAAATTCTCCAGACCCAGAAACTCCAACTCCTTGTTGGTGTGACTGGCATAATTTGTGAACTAACGCGTTTACCTGCTAGCAACCTGAGCTGTTTCGGTTTGTTTGGTAGTGATTAGAGAAACACAAAATGTCTTTGACATTTGTCAATTTTCCACTTTTTGCATTCTAACGATGTTTTTCAACTTTCTGCCGTTTTAAAAATATTTTTATCATTTCAAATTCAATTCTTTTATTGTCTTCAGCACAACGTAACATTACATGCTTCAATTTGTCAAATTCTTCACTACTAATTCATCCCTTTATCCAGATTCCGATTTGTTCCCACTCACATGCTGCTCGAATTAAATCTGACGCTTGCTTAAAATAAAAGAAAAGCGTAAGCCATTTTCTAGACCGTGGCTTCATCTGTGCTGGGTAAACCCTCGGTAGTAACTAGAACTGTGGTGAATTCAAATCAACTTAAAAACTGGTTGGTTCAGGGGCGAGCAGCTGTTTTCATGGTGTATGGATAGATCTTCAGCGGGCAACCGTTATATTTATTACTGAGGGCTCTCCGAATTAAGATGAAACTATGTTGTATACGATGGTTTATTTTTGGATCTTGTGCAATATTTGTTTTTCTACCAGCAATATATATATATATATATATATATATATATATATATATTGTTGAGTAAAGACATTGAATAAGATAGATTCTGGTTACCAGCTGGACCAAACTCATCTTATTTGGTACTCAGCGTTAGTTGCGAATTACATGCAGTTTTGGTTATGTACTAAGTTACATTTGTTGTACAATCATTTCCTCATCTAAATACAATACAATGCCGTTTTCAGCCTGAACTTCAGACTAGTTAGCACTGCCAGGTAAACAGAGGTTGATGCAAAATTAGAGGTAGTACGCTATGCGCTACTTCGGTGACGTCGATAATGAGTTGTAAGACTGAACCACGTGCTTCCTGTTCTAAGTCCCGGACGCAGTAATTCCTCTAACTACTGATATATGCCAAATGATTACGAATCCGATCTAATTGTTACACTATTTTCTAACTTATGCTATGTTTAGTTTATATCGGCAACGTCTATTTCAATATATATATATATATATATATATATATATATATATATGTGTGTGTGTGTGTTTGCATGAATCCTGTTTTAAAAATGATCGGATTTGACGCCATACGGGCATAGACCAGTTGTAACATTGGCGCATGGTGATTAAAATTATTCTGTTTAAATTTCTATATGTAGTGCAATTCGGTTTTGTAGCGCAGACTTGTAATTTGTCGTATTGGAAACCGTGTACTACGCGCTTGCAAAATATTTTCCCCTTTAAATCTCAGGTCAGTTGTATTTGATTGTTAGTTAGGGCACAATTCCTCGCCATGCTTTTCACAAAATGTACGGTTGGGCGTATTTATAAAAAGTGAAGTAAACCTTTCGTCCGTTTATACATACACGTGCACATGCGGAAATAATTATTCCTTCATTCATATGGATGCACATTTTTGTATATATATGTATGTACGTTGGTTTATGCATTAATTTTCTGTGGCTAAAAGATTATTTTGACATATTTAAGTTTTTTCTTTATTTCATGACGAATTTGTTCAGCTAAAATTTTTTTTTCAACTTCTACGGTGAACAATGTAGGCTTTTTAATTGAATGATCTATCTGTCAACATAGGTGGAACCAATTTCTTGCATTTCAATTAGGTGTATGCGAGCCCAAATTTTATTGACAATTCATCTACTGAGTTATAAAGTGAATACACTTTTGTAAAACATATGTTAAATTTGATATTGTTGTGATTGATATCGATGGAGTTTTCCAGAATTTCTTGGAATTTCCTTGCTCAACCGTTGTATCAGTTGACTTGCTTTTCTATTCATGTGTCTGCTGATTCACGTTTTTTTCTCGTATACTGCTGCTCACGACTGCATGAGTCATCATTTAGCGTGTTCAAGTGGATGGACGCGTTCTAATCCTTTTTTATCGGTCAAATTCACCAGTGCAATCGTGAAGTAATACATAATAAGCCAAGTTGGTGATGGTTTGCACAGTTCTCCACCGAAATGTAGGGCAGATAAATTTGAGTAACAGGGCGTATGAAGTTATGTCAATGAATGGTTGTGTTCCACCGGAACTATATGTTCGATTGTTTCCTAACATACCATGGTGCTGTTAGATGGTGGTATGTTGGTAGAAACCCACGACTGTTAAAGATCTCAACTATACGTTTAAGCATTCATTGTTTGCGCGGAAGATACTAAAAAGCATGTTAGTCAAGTTTGCAGATCTGCGATACGCACCAATCCTATTTCTACCAGTTGCATAAGAGAACTGACGTTAGGTTTGATATCAATCAGGGCTGGTTAAAATGCGATTTGCATTGATGTAATATTCACAACATAAGTTAAATTGATTTTTTTTGTGATTTTGATCTCACTGTATAAGTACTGGTTAGATACAGCTAATATATTTGCCTTGCAAGCTTTTAATCATGTCACACAAAGTTTATATATATATATATATATATATATATATATATATATATATACTGCGACAACCTTTATTTACAATGTAGATTATGAAAAGTTAGATGTTTTTTAACGCTTTTGATTATGCTGCTATTTTTATTCATACTCCAAAATTTATTGAGCTCCTACTTGTTAGAATTAGCGATTAGACGTGTTGAAGTGTTTTATAAGCTGTAAATTTTCATGGTTTTATTGGCTAGAGATGCTTAGGATTTTTATGCTTCTCCACCCTGAAATAAGTTTTTCCTTTCCACCTATGTGCCATCACTTCTCCAGTAGCGCGGGCCAGATTTGACCGCACATTTCTGCCTTTCTCCAACATGTTTAACTAATATTTACGATTAGGTACGCCATGCTTTAAATAGGCAAAACTATTTTTCTTTTAATCTTCAAGCAATGTATTACAACTTTATGAGATTCTAAAAAAGCCGAGCTTTTGCCTTAGTCGATCACTGACGGATAGCTATTGAGCACTGACTAGGGGAGGGGGAATCATACAGCAATAAATCTTTGAGTATTAAAGGATGAAGTGCTGTCCTCACATTACGTAAGTTTTTTTTAATATTTTGTACTTAGCCTGTTTTCCTTCGTGCTGTGATAACGATCGTGGAATGTAGAATCGCGATGGTACATTGGGCCCTAGGGTTTTATGTTGCTTTTTAATAGCAAATTATTTTTTATTTCATGTTCACATGGTAACGTAAGCTGTTTTCTGCACCGAAGTACACATATAAACGCATACACGCGCGTGTTCAGTTTTATACGGCAAATAAAACAGCTTTCATTATGAGTTTGGTTTTAGTGTTGTGTCACTAGTAGTATAAATGACAGCATCAAATTTGAGGGGACACATCTCTGATTCTTCATATCAGCGCAATCATGAAGTACGTAGTTGAGCGACTTGTGTAAAGTTTTTAACATGACTATTTGCACAATAATGTCGCTGTTTGTGCGCCTAGCCGGTTCTGACGTGCAAGGTAGAATGCAACACGTAATGTTAGACGATTTTTTACCTATGCTTTTCTCTCTCCTTCTGCCTGGTTTATTGCCAAATAGTTTCTGCATACCCTTTCCTCTATTTGATGAAGTGATTAATAAGTTAGCTAATGAAAGAACACTCAGCTGGATAATGTTTTGGTACAAACTATATCGGCTTTCAACTTGATTTTTACTAACCTAGATTAATTTTAGCTTCTTATGCACCGTTTCAAACATCATTTTGATTGGAAAGATAGTATTTCTGTGGTTATTTTGCTGCTGAAGCTGCTTTCTGATTTCTTTTAATTGTGATTAGTACTATTTTAATGCAGGAATAGTTTTCTTGCGGAACTTTCCTGTAAATCTCCGTTTTCTGTAAAAGTTTATAGTTTAAAAAATTGTTAACTCTGCTAAAGATCTGCCCTTCTAACCGCTGTCGATTATAAGAAAGAAATCTTTTTAAAATTTTGATACTCAGCATTGCGTTATTTGTGAAATGCATCTTTTTATTTTTTATAAATGCATCTTTTTCAATTTGGACTGCGTGATTTGATATATTAAGTGATACTTACTTGGCACCTTGCTGGTGTGCGAAAGTACTCATCGCGTGAAGGCCGGTAAAATTCGTTTATTTTTCTCTTTCTAGATTTATCTGAAGCCATGTTAGTCTTCAGCTTGACGGTGGGCGAGGTGTGACCGATCGTGACTTGAATCTTATCATGATACTTATTGATACTACAGTGGTACAACTATTCCGCCCATGCAAAAATACCAGGCATGACTCGCGAGTTCATTAGAGTATATAAACATTAATAAAGGCAAATCAAGTGCGACTAGCGGGGCTACTTAATTTTCCCCAGACCAAAATTTTTATCATCATGTCTACAAAAGATTCAAAGCCGCTTTTTCTTTTCTTCAACTGTTAACATCGAGAGGCCTGTCATTTGGTCATATTTCTGCGTATGTTCTGGATTGGTCTATGCATAGATTTGACCGCTCGCCCTCTGTATATTTGTACGTGGATATGTTTGTGTATGTGTGTACCCATGGAAATTTTCGGCCTCACGACCGGTGGGTTCTAGTTAGTCAGCCCAGTAATTGTAGCATGAATCTTGTCAGATCTAACGAGATACAGCCATCATCTCGTTTAATGTGAATCCTGGAATTCCGTTTAACCGTGCTGTGTTAAATGAGTAATGACTTGATGAGAAAATGCGTACCAGACGCAAAGGTCTAGCTTCGGCTGCTTAAATAAACTGGCATGTGACATTCAAATCGATATTGCATTGGCTTTCGCCCAATATAAAATTGTCGTGTAGGCAGATAGGCGAAATTACCATACAGCAAGCAATTTCTTTTTAAATGCTGGCTCTTTTGCTTCATTTTCCTCTTCTTCTGGGCAACAGGCAGCTCTAGCACGCACGTTGGATAAACGTGAAGATCGTATGTGCATTAAAGAACTAGGTGCACCATCTGTATTTTCGCATTATTGACTCCTAATCTTTTGTACCGCCGAATTTTCTCAAGTCCGACAGGGAGGAATCGGAATTGTCCTTAGCTCACAAGCTGAATCCTGTTTAACTGAATGATTCCTTGTTGACAGCCAACTTTACGGGGCACGCTTAAACACATCCATTAAAATCAATGACAGAAACCTTAATCAACGTCGCCTTTTCGTTGTGTGTGCATCCAGTCCCACGGATTGCAGCACAGACGACAGCAAGGACACTTTTTGCTCCGACTTAATATATTTACTAAGTAGAGCCAGAGGTTAAAATATAATCTTTTTTATGGATGGCATGGCCACTCAAGTTGGGCGCTTAGGTGGAAGATACACCTTAAGCTGGTTCCGCAAGGATAATGGCGAACGAAAGTTGCATAGCGTAGTCTAATGCGTTGCATAACACGGCGTCCTCCGGCCCCGAACAACTGTGGACTCGCATAGATCAAATAGCAACTAGTTGTAGATGGCGTTATTGCTTTCCGTATTGTCGCTCGTTTTGGAGCACGTATGTCGACTCGAATAATGCTGTAGACGTTTACTCAAGAATAAGCCTCAAATAAATGCAAGCAAGCTAGAGCGACCATCTTTCTGACAAAAATATGGAGTTATTACAAAATCAAAGTTAAACTGGTTTTCATGATGAAAATACTCATTTGCTGTACAATGTAGGTATTGCTGTGCGTGGCATTGTAGGCTCCCGTTGAAATAATAATTGGGGCTGCATAAAGTCTATGGCAATTCTCGACACTAGACGCAAAATGCCAGATGGCTAGGTTTATAATAATATTCATTCTTATATCTGATAAAATTTCTTTTTGTTTTTGCACATAAGAAGGGTACAATGAATATTCATAGAGTTGTGAGACGTCAATTTAAGCGCAGTCTTAATGTCGATCTCGAATCGCTCGCACTTATTCACGCACCGCCATTTTGGCGTAAGAAAAACAGCGAACCTGTCTTGGCACAAAGATTTAGTTAGAGTAGAATGAATCTGCAGACAGAATGATGAACATAAACTACAATGCTAGCTGATAACGCAGTGAACTACTGAGCAGAAGAAGTGCTGGTGAGAAGGACTGAAGACGCTTGTCCTTTAAAAACGATGCGGAGTTGATGTGTAAACATTTACAATTACGAGTAACTGACCTCATAAGTGGAACTTTGCATAGACCATATGTAAGTGCATGATTTCACTGCCATATAATATAGCTTTCGCAGCAACACTGGGTAGCAAAATGGCACTAACGTCGTCAATTGTCCTTCTCCTCAAACACGTGCAAAGCAACACAGCTTTTAATTAGTTCGTTGTCGATGTTTGATGGAAAATATCAATTTTACTCACACGTTGTTTATTCTTAGACGTGTAGACATAACGTGTCTTCCTTTCTTAGGAGCTAAATTTCTATAAGTCTGTTTGGCTGATCTTCATCATTGATTTTATTATTCACTACTACCCATGGTCAATAAAAGGGCGCAAGCTTGTCAATTTCTAGTCCGAATGGATGATTGCCATTATAAATCATTCCGCTCTTAGATGGCGTACCACCCGGGGCTACGAATAATGCCATTAAATTGGGCTATTTTCATTAGATAGTTTGCTACCAAAAGATAATGAAAAAATCTAATAAAAGCGCCGTGTTTCGTCTTCGTTTCGTCTCTTATTTGTGCAAGCAAATACACCACGAACAAACGAGAAGCTGAAAATTGATTTTCAGAGACAGTGGAAGAAGCTCGCAATGAGTGAAATGACTGTCAGGAAATCAATCCGGACACCGCCCCACTGATGTGACAGCCTCATAAGAAAATGCAATTAATGTAGTTGTCAGTCAGGTGTTGGTCTTTGTTTTCATAAGTTTCTTGCGAATGTTCATCTTTTTTTAAATTTAAAAATCAAATTTTCTAATAAAAAGAGAAGGAATGGTTTGTGAATCATCGCTCAAACTACAGTAAAACAATTAAACAATGTCTGATTGCGCGGGTGGTGATTAAAATTATCTAAATCAAGATTGAAAGCTTGGAATATACACCAGTCTGACTATACATACCTTCGGAAACAGTATGGAAAATCTGGTTCCAGCGTCATTTTCAGATAAGCAGCTGATAGAGGGCTTCAAAATTAAGGGTCAAGTGAGAACCCATCAATCAAGGCCAAAAATCGGTGCACATGGAATTGTAAAGGATTCAAGATTTTACTGACCTACGAGTGTTATCAATTGTCCCGCACAAGAAAATGGCAGCGAGAATACAAACAGTAAAGACAGCACTGCGCAATTTACATCAACATATATACATGTTTAAACTCGGCAAGTGTGCAATGCAGAAATATCAATTCATCCAGTAGACCGGTTTTACTTTGATTAGAACGATAATGTTCCGATTTTCGTAGCGAATGGGGCTCGAACCGGAGCACATGTGCTTCGGGGTATGTGGCTATATCCACTGTGCCATCGTTCTGTAAATTCCACACTATTTTCAGTTATATTCTATCCTATGTTTTTGATTAAGCTTTGGTTCAGGAAGAATCTAAAATTCTTTCTAGCCACACGAAGTCTCTCGTTACAGAACGAACACCACGCTACCTGGTAAAGCTGTACTGAATTGAAGCTTAACACGATTAAACATGTATTTAATGAACGGATGATGACAACAGTGGTTTGTATATTTCAAGGCTGTTTTTTTGAGATAAACACCAATCTCATCATATTTATTTCTCAGAATAAGCTTAACATTATGTAGGGTATCTTATTTATTGGGGTATCTTCAAGAGCTTCCATATATTTGCCGCAGAGGGGCTCGAAAAGGGGCGCAATTTCTTCAGCGTCTGAGACTCTAGTACTGCGGCATCCTGCCGCGCACCATACACATATCGGCCATGTATAATCTTGTTTTGGGTTAGTCTTTCTTGTAGGTACATTCCATGTGGCAACTAGCCAAATTCCACCGCCAAAACTGGCTTTATAGTACAGACACCATGCTATGTTGGGAAGTGGTATTGAATTGAAAATTAGAACAATCATTGCTTGAGAGGGTCGAGATATACAATGTTTAGCTTATATTGACAGTTGATGTTTATTTCAAGCTCGTAACATTAATTAAAATAACTTTTATCGTCTATTGCGCAATAAATAATTCTCCAATGGTGTAACTTTACAGTTTAATACCATTTCTACGTGTAACGTGGTGTCTCTTACATAATAACACATCACAGTTAGCTAGGTGTAACGTTGAGACTAAAGAAATTTCACATAAGCTCCGCTTAATAGAAAGGATAACCAAATTTTTAAGTTAGTATACAACTAAAAACTGTGCAGAATTTTCTCCGGGATACTGCAGTGAATTGTCACAGACTCAAAAGTAAATTTGCTCTGTTTTGGGCCTCTAGACAGTACTTGATGATTTCACATTAAGGACGGAACCGATCAACTGGATGAATTGCCTTTTCTACACTATACGATACTTAGTTTATACGGGCAAATGTATATATGTATAAACCTGTAAATATATAAATGCATATGTGTGTGTTTGTGTGTGTGTGTATAATTGCTTGGTGCTTATTTCGATCTGGCACTATTTACCTTAATGAATAAAACTCAGTCTACGAATTGAAAATGCAATCTACATAAATTTCATAATTCTCGTCTGTCTACTTATAGAAATCGAGTAACATGCCTCGTTCAAATATATGTGATCTCATTTTGAAATAATCAGTGTATCATGTAAATAATATAAAACCAGTGTAATTATTCGCACTTTGTTACACCATGTCACAAGATACTCTTCGTGCAGTTGACATTGAAGGTGAAGTGTTAAAATAATTTCCTGTCTTCATTTGCCATTTGTTAGCAATTGTACACAGACAAGCTGTGCTATTTACCTGTTTCTCGTGTTGCGTTACGAGATGTTTGCATCCGATGTCTACCTGATTTTGCCATATATTTTGACATCCGGATATGGAGGTCTTTTTCAATTGAAAGCTGTGCTATACACGAGAGACAAATATTTAAAAAATTTTTCCTCAAGTATATTGATATACTGTTAAAATTCAAAGCAGTTCACGCTCTATACCTCAATATTCTTTATCTGCTTGCATGAATCAGGTTGTAATTGTCATCGTACAGCTTTTCATAACTTGCTTACTCATTTTTGTTATTGTGTTTGGTAAGTAACGTAAATACAATATTTAGCACAAACGTACTGAAGAGGAATAAATTATTTTTCGCGTTATTACAAACGTGTGCTCAGCATGCGATTTGACATTAAAGTTAAGTTGCTAAGTTGTTTAATTTCATACATAAACCGAATAGTTGATCGGCTTACGTCTAGTTGATCGATAACTTTTGCATTTCTATTGATAACTACTAGTTGGTAACAAAAAACTTAATATCTCATATCACATGAGAGGTTTGGCTGCATTTGATGTGCATGTTAAAGTCATCATTACTTTCTTCTTCATGATGCAGAAACAGGGTACATTTCAAATGGAATTTTAGTTATATTGTCTTCTTTTCGGTCCTACTCTTATCTGTTTCTTTGTAATTCTCCAATTTAGATCATCGCAATTAGTAATGCTACTCTAAACAAACACACTACTCTTAATTGCATATTTCGCAATAGTGCACTATATTGCTGATCGAACATAGGCGTTTACGTGGCTGTGGTTAAATGCAAGTAGCCTGAGTTTTGAATTAAGTTAGTGTCGTTGCAAGACTATGTGACAGCAGGAGGAGATTTTATTTCATCGAAGTCTAAAATCTGACCTTAATGACGCAAAGCTTAACAGAGCCTTTACGGTATATCATGTTAGTAACGATATAGGTATTAATTGTTGTAAAATTACTTCGAATTTATATTTTTATCACTAATTTGTAATAACTGGTTAAAATACAAGCTGTTACTGATCCATCCTACATATTACATCGCCTTAGGGCAAGGGGAAGTATTTAGCTGTGTGAATCTTTCAATACTTAAGTCGGACTATCGTCAATATCCTTGGAGTTAGAACATTTATTAATAAAATAATCAATAAAGCAAATTTTCATTATGTACACATATAATATTTTTATGTATTAACTGAAAGAACTAGCAAAGTTCCCAATAACAACTGAAACGATCTGCTTGGCGAATTTCCACGCTATTTTGTGCAAAATTTAGTTTGTGTTGACTATATAGATAAATAAATTAATTAAAAAACATATATATATATATATATATTATTTTAAAAATTCTGGAAATAATATAAATATCTAACAAAAATTAAGATAGAGCACGGGTTTAAATATCCATATCTAATTTTGGCTGAAAAAGTTGAATTTTTAATCAAGAAAATTGATGAATAAAATTTTACACGAATGTATCAGCGCTATGATGCTCCATTTTTGTAAGCGAATAATTTTTTAAATGAATCAATTCTGAATTGCAAGCTACAGTAGAATAGAAAAGGACATATTTTAAACAAACAATGACTGCGCGTGAGATGATAATGATAATTTACATCAGGTTTGGGAGCTTGAAATAAGCACCAATCACTTTGTACATAACCTGTCGAATAACAGCAAAATAACTGTTAGTCACATTTACTGACGTGTTTCGACATTCCATGATCATCATCAGAGTACGACTGCAAACTGATAAGCCAGGATCAAACCCCAATGCATTTATAGGAAAAGCAAAATTAGATATGCGACTCTCCCGTCTAGTAGTCCTGCATACATTGTACTTGACTGGAAATGTCGGCTGCACAATTTCTATGCGGGCAGGAGCATTGGCTGTTTGCAGCTATCACCACAAACACATATAGGCAATGTAATTAAACAATCACTGATTGCGCGGGTGGTGGTAACAATTCTTTAAATCACGTTTGTATTTGACAGTATAAACTGAGTATTGTATATTGTGGAAAAGGCAATTCATCCAGTAGACCGGTTTCTCCTTATTTTGGTCTCATCACGTACTGCTCATAATTTGCCATTTCATAATAATTGTTATCACCACCCGCGCAACCAATGTTCGTTTAATTATATAAATGTTCATTTCAATACCACTTACCCATGTAGTGTGGTGTCTGTTCAGCAATGACAGATTGTGGATGGTTAGTTGGAACTTTGGGTCTAAATGGATGCCATATGAGCTCCACCTAAAGGAAATATTGACTAACCAAGTTGCATTAGTTAGTATATAACTGAAAATTGTGTGCAGTGTAGTGTGCGGCAGGATAGCTCAGTGGTTAGAGCACCAGATTCCGAAGCAGACGTGCCCAGGTTCGTATCCTGTCCGCGGCAAATTCTGGCCAGTACTTGATGAGTTCCCAATAAGGACGAAACCGGTCTACTGGATGAATTGCCTTTTCTACACTATACAATTCTTGGTTTATACTGACATATGTAAGTAATTAATGGGTCAGGTGTTTATATCAAGACCGCAACCTTGATTATAATAATTGTTATCACCACCCGCGCAACCAATGTTCGTTTAATTTAATAAATTGTTAACTAATATCTGTTACTGTATTCAATAATTATCATAAAGATCGTAGATAAAATACGAGCGAGTTTTCACAGCCGAGCATGAGAAACAATTTTCTACAGTTCGGGATGTTCTACTTGTACTTGATTGGAAATGTCGGCTGCACAATTTATATTCAGTCACAAACATTAGCCCTTTGCAACACATATATGGTCAATGCAATTAGTCAATCACTGCGCGGTTGGTGGTAACAATTATTTAAATCAAGTTTGCGAGTTTGATAAAAACGCCAATCTCATTTCATTTAACCAGTAGCACAACAATGCAAAACTACCATCAGTCACACGAGGCTTATACCACAATAATTTTATATTACGATAACTAAGGGTGAGAGCCGCGTATCTAATTTTGCTTTCCTTATATATGCATTGCGATTCGGTCATCGCTAGTCAGTTTGCCGTTGTGCTCTGATGATGCTCATGGATGGTCGAAACGCGTCAGTATGAGTAACTGACGATAGTTTGTCTATGTTGCCGACAGGCTAAGTAAATTTGGATTGGTGTTTATATCAAGCCTGCCAATTTGATTTAAATGGATAAGGAAATATTCTTCTTCTCACGACGCTTAATATGCTGTAATAAAGCTAGATACAGCATTGGCCGATAGTACTTAATCCGTACTAACTAAATTACTAATTATTTTGAAAATATTAGGAGTAATGATATAGGAATTGTATATATATGGTCTTATTCAATGGAAACAATGTGATAACTTTGTTAACCAATAAGAGTTTTTGCCTTCAAAAATGTTGCACAGTTTTTTTTAAATTCACACGACTTTCTGATGATTTTGTTAGCCAATGATAATTCTTCCATTGAGGAGTTGTATAAAATGGTCACTTTAAACGGGCAAGCTTTTTATGTTAATTAACTTCGCTCAAGAGAAGAGTAGCCTTTAGAAATTGCGTAACATTGCTTCTTAAACGAAAGCGCTTTTGTGATGATGGTGTTAGCCATTGAGTATTGTCACCTTCAAAAACCCCATAACACGATACACGTGAACGAACACACCTTTTGGTACATAGGTGTGCCAATAAGAGTTATTTCCTTTGAGCTTTCTTTCAGCAGTTCCTTCTTAAACTGTCACGGGTTTGGGATGATTATGTCAGTCGAAAAGAATTAATGTATTGAGAAACTATATGAAATGGTCTGTTTAAGCGGGAACGTTTGTCCTATGGATGAGTTAACCAATGAGTATTAATTCCTTCAAGAGTTTTATAATTTTGTTTACTTAAATGGACTCGCTGTTCTGATAATTGTGTTAGCCACTGAGAAGTATTGCCATCATAATTTTATAACGTGTTTGACTTATACGAAGACGATTTTTTGATAATCGGTTTAGCTTGAGGGAAATATTGACCTTGGTTTATCTAAACTGACACGGATTCCTGACGATATTACTAGTCAATAAAATTCAATTGCTTGAGAAATTGTACAAAAATAGCCTTCGTGATTGCAAACGCTTTTTGTTAATTATGCTCTCCGAAGAGAATTATTGCATTCACAAACTAGTTAATTGGGTTTGTGAAATGGATACGAATTGTTATTCTAATGTTCGCTAATGAGAGTTTTCTCCTTTAGGATTTGTATATCATGGAACATATAAACGGGCATGGAATTTTGGAATACAAGCGGAATTCTTAAGGATTTTTCCCTATTTTCAACACTTGTGTAGTCAAGATAAAATAAATCTATAGTCAGATCTAGAAACCAAAACTAGACTAGGGAAGGCAGAAAGAAATGGAGGAGTTCAAAACTGGGAGTAGATGGGAGCACTTAAACTCCGTATGGAAGGCAAACTGGAAGTTCAAGCAGGCTAGAAGTTGATAGATTGAGAAACTGGGTGCCGAAATGTTGGCTAGAGTAGAATAAGTTTACTGCCAGATGGGAAACTAACAGCAAAGACGAGTTGGATAAACGATGATTGAGGGTAAAACTGCGTAGATGAGATATTTGTCATGTCACAAGTATTCCAATTCCAGATGAAAGAAATTCAACTATGGTACAGAAGACTGACTACACGTACGAGTCGGCAAACGAATGAATGCAGGCACATCCGGGAAGTTGAGGTTTTGGCTAGAATAGGAGAAATCCGTCGCCTGACAGCGGACCTTAAACCCAGTAGGCAAGGCAGACTCAAAAAAATAGTCAGATAAAAGATGATGGTGTAGAAAAATGAGTAGTCAAGCTATTGGCTAAAAAAAGAAGTAATCCGCCTCCAGATGTTGTAGATTAAGCTCAGTGGCCTAGGCAGACTGCAGGGTCGACTTGCCGCTGGGATGTGCGAAACTAGGAGGTAGATTTATTTTCTATTTGTTGTGGAGAATTACTATATACGCAATTGTGCATTAGGTGTTGCGCACCTAGTAAGATATTAGATCAAATAGTATCTTAGAGACAACCAAAAGTCAACGTAAAAGAAAGGTATAATCACATGCGTTTTGTGCCTACAGGCGACTCATTAGTAGGTTCCGGTACTACGCCCTATATCCTCTATATATTTGATCAAGAAATGTGGGACCATTGAAAAAAATGCGATCTCCTATACGAATGTGTATACAAGCAGTAGTGGAGTTAACATCATATAAAGCCAAAGTGTATGGATTTGTTGGAGTAACAGGTGTTCAGAAATAGTTGTAATTCTCAATTTTGGTGAAATTTAGCATACAGCGAAATCCACTGTGTTGGTACCATGTTCAAAGTCGGCAACTATAGTGTTAGTACTCTTTACATACGCGGCATATATATATATATATATATATATATATATATATATATATATATATATATATATATATATATATATATATATATATATAGTCGTTATAGGAAGCAATACGGGCTCCTACAAATGAGTCACTATTAACCATGAATCGCATGTGTACATGAGCCAGAGTTGTTGTCTAAAATATAAGAAGTCGAAAGCCAAGTGGGCGAGATTAATGTCCGTTTGATACACAGACTAGAATGAGGAGTCTACTAAAGGATGCTGAAGTTCGAAACTCTGTCGTGGAGGAGTTTTTTTGAGTCGAACAAATGCACCGCCAGATAAGGGGACATAAGCGCTGCATAGAACTCTCGTTATAAGGCCACGTCGACTAAAAGATGGCAAAGTAATAAAGGTATTGGCAAAAATTTACAGCCAGATAGTAAGCCTTCAGCTCCTTATAAAATACAGACTGGAAGGATGCCGAAATACACAACCCAGTGGCAGGGTTGTTTGCTAAAGTAGAAAAAATGAACTATCAAATGAGGGACCTAAACACAATAGTGAATGCACTTTAAAATGACATGTCAGCTAAACGATGGTGGAGTACACATTTGAGTAGCAGAGATATTTGCTAGAATAACAACAATCTACAGCCAGATAGAATCACTTAAACTCAATATGGAGCACAGACTGGAAGGAGGAGTCAGTTAAGGGATGACGGTGGGCAAATCTGTCCAGTCGAGTTGTCAGAATGTATAAAGTAAATCAATCGTCAGACTCAAATATCCAGTGAGCTAAAGGATGATGGCGTGAAAAAGCATGTAAAAGGGCTTATTGGCGACTCATCAGTTGGAGCCGATATTACTCTCTCGACCCACTATATATTTCGATGAGGAATGTGGGAAGTTAGGACGGCACAATATCCTATATGATTATGTAAACCTGCAGTAGTGAAGGTAACTACATATAGTCTTTGAAAATGTGACTTCTAAGCAAACTTACTATATGTAATATATATACCAAGTCTGTAAAGGGTACCAACTTTATGGCTATCGTTCCAGCACCTAATACCAATATTATGGTGCCCAAAAGGTGCATGGTACCAACACGATGTATTTCTATGTATTCTAAAGTTCACTAAATTGAGAATTACAACTATTTCTGTACATCGTTTACTCTGGCAAATCTATGCACTCGGGGCTTGATCGATATCAGTTTCACATTTCGAAGTAATCATGCCATCATTCAATCAAATATATAACAGTTGGATACTGTTTGTCGATTATTATAAAGATATCGAAGGGTTAAAGTACTCCGTGTAATTTAATAGTAGTTAAATCAATTTTATTGCTAAAAATCAAGACAACCAAAATTTATAAAAATATAAATAGCTCATATTTTCTGCATTGCAATTAATGCATAATCTCCACCACTATTAATAGTATTAGGTGATACTGATATAATAGACTGCCAATAAAGATTGCCATAAACATTAAAATTTGAAAATTACAAACGTTTGCATTAAAACTTACTCCATAAAACAGAACTTATCAGCAAAAAGCTAACAAAATAATCTGTAAAGCAATAGTACCGCCAGTATTCATTTAATAATACAATCAAGGTCGCGATCTTGATATAAACATATGCCCTTTTATGTACATGCATTTGTCAGCATAAACTGAGCATTGCATAAAGTAGAAAGGGCAATTCATCCAGTAGACCGGTTTCGACCTGATTGGGTAATCATCACTTACTGGCCAGAATTTGCCGCGTACAAGGCTCGAACCTTCGAACGTCTGCTCCGGAATCTGTTGCTCTAACCACTGATTCACCCTGCACTTTCTATATCTGGACAGTACGTGATGAGTTCCAAATAAGGACGAAGCCGACCTACTGAATGAATTGCCTTTCCAACTCTATACAACACTTAGTTGATATTGACAACTGTATGTACATAAGAAGACTGGTGTTTATACCAAGATTGCAGCCTTGATGATAGTAATTGTATTACCGCCCGCGAAACCAATGTTCGTTAGTTTAGTATTCTATTATGTTAAATTACCTAGAGTCAAGCTCATTGACAATGAGAGCTATATAGTATACGCAGATCCATTACATACAATTAAAAATGAAAGAGATTTCTTACGTTAGTGAATTAGACTTTATTTGTCTAACATTGACAGATAGTAGTATATAAATTTTTATCTTTGTTTACATGAATTTCTAACGAGATAACGTAAAATAATATTGCTTTATCGTGAACCAAACGTCTCAAAAATGTATTTAACTTAAAAAATTTCTTATAAATTTTTCATGCAGTATCAGCCGGTCGTATTTTGCAAACCATTCAGTTGCTATCCACTTGATTGCTTGCAGTTGTCAGGTAAAATTTTACTTTAAGATAGAGGGCCTTCAAGTTTGATCAAGTGATTGGCGAATCCACGATTTCAACAAATGAATGTGGTTTTTTTCCCTAAACAATTGCTTACCTGCACTGAAACCTTTTGTTCATGCTAATTTCATCAAATCTTCCTTGCACTATTTAAGGTAATCTGTAATCATTTAAATACTGTTCGTTGAGGAGGACTAATATATGTGCAAGTATTTATTAGGTGTTGCGAATCTAGTAATAAATTAGTTCAGTTGTGACCAGAAGGATAAACCGAAGGCAGCATGAACGGAAAGTATAATCTCATGCAGACATTCGTTTCGTGCTTACTGGCGACCCATCAGTAGGAGCCGGTATTACGCTCTTTAACCACTATATATTTGGATGAGGAATGTAGGGTGTATCGTCATATTATCCTACATTCCTCACCCAAAAATATAGTGGGTAAAGGACGTAATACCGGATCCTACCGATGAGTCGCCAGTAAGCACGGCACGAATGTGCTTGAGATTATAGTTTCCATTCACGCTGTCTTTGGTTTATCCTTTTGGTCACAATTTGTAATCATGATTTATAAGAACAACAGAACAATGGTCGATACCTTATTTAAAAAAATGTTTCATTGGTTTTTATTTCATTCTATAAGCCTAATGTTTTATTAAATAAATCAAATAAGAATTCTTAAACTTTGCATCAAACGTAACAGCGAATTTTGAATAAATCAAACAAATAAACACTTTTGCTCATTCGTTTTGGTGTTTGTGTGAGTGCTTTTGTATGTCGGTGCATGACACCCAACCACCGAACCCCGAAATAGATTCACATAAACGAGACGTTTTACGTTTGAAAATGTCAACCTGACGGCTATGCAATACATGCGTAGTCTCAAAAAATTGTAAATAATTTTCAAAGTACACTCATTTTGCAAATAACTTGAGTGTTTCACCTTCACCTTAACCATGTAAAAGACATACGGTGTTATTTCATAGATAGACCTGTTATTCTTAATTTTGTGTAACATAAATTGCTTTGTTTCTTTCATTGAGAATAGGAAAAACAAATTACACTCAATATGTTACGAAGCATTAGATACTTGTAAATATTCCAATTCAGCGCTATTGCGTTAGAAGATAAATTCCCCTCTCTTTAAATCAAGTTTGCGAACTTGAAGTAAACACCAACCCCATTGTATTTAACCATTCGTCGAACAACATAGCAAACGAACCGCCAGTCGCACGCACTGACGCGTTTCGACCTTCCATCATCATCATCATCAGATTACGACGGAAAACTGACTAGCGAGGATCAAACCACATTTCGTACATATGGAAAGCAAAATTAGATATTCGGTTCTCACATCTCGTAGTCTCGCATAGATTGTACTTCATTGGAAATGCCGGCCGCACAATTTAAATGCAGTCATGAACATTAAGTGTTTGCAGCTCTCGCCACAAATAATGTTATAGGAAATAAAATTAAAAAATAATTGATTGCGCGGGTAGTGGTAACAATGCTTTAAATCAAGTTTGCGAAATTTAAGTAAACACTTATTCAAATGTATTTAACCAATCGTCGAACAACATAGCAAAACTACCGCCAGTCGCAATCAATTATTTTTTAATAAATTCCCCTGTTGTAGTATTATTTATAATTTTTATATAGGTTTTATACTTGGAATAAGCAATAAATCATTTCTGCAAATATTGCAAGAATTAGCCAAAATACCGCCCTTTACAAGAATAGACGCAATTTATACTGTCGTCTTTCTTCGATGGCATAATTCTCCGACGAAATGAACTGGCAAATTTATGCGAAACTTAATGCATCGCACCGGTTTGAACAAATTGGTCATTTTAATAGTCAGAATTATTGGACGACTAGTAGAAGTCAAATACACGTCACACTGCCTAAAATTTTTAGATAAATTTGTATCCTATTCGAATCTTAAATCCGTCGGCAATTTGACGCTGAATTATGTTATCTATACTGATGCAGAAAAATATGACAAACAATATAGGTGTTTTGAAGTTATTTTGCTAATAAAATAATGATGTTGACACGTTTCTTGAATATATTCATGCGAAATTCCAATTACCAAGAAACAAAGCTAAGCCAGGCACTACCCTATTGTTAGCTGGTATCAGCCAGAGAAGTGCTTTAAATTACTAATAAGACTAGTGTGTGAGTCAACCGGTAATCAATAAAAGTAACTCAATATTTATAAGAATGCAAAATTTATAGTTCGCGCAAAAAGACCTTATTCAAGTTCTTATTCAATTATTATAATCAAGGTTGCGGTCTTGATATAAGCACCTGACCCATTAATTACTTACATATGTCAGTATAAACTAAGTATTATATAGTGTAGAAAAGGCAATTCATCCAGTAGACCGGTTTCGCGTACTGGCCAGAATTTGCCGCGGACATGAGGAGTTCCCAATAATGACGAAGCCGGTCTACTGGATGAATTGCCTTTCTACACTATACATTATACTGGCATATGTAAGTAATTAATGGGTCAGGTGCTTATATCAAGACCGCAACCTTGATTATAATAAATTTTATCACCGCCCGCGTAACCAATCTTCGTTTATGTTCTTATTCACTATATTAAAATCGCAATATTTTTAAAGTAGAAGAAGTTGAACACGATAAAATACATGTGAGAAAAAAGACATAGGAGAAGTAGTTCTTGGTTATTGTACAATTATATTTATTTTAAATTTTTGCTGTTACTTTAATATGCCTCAAATGGTTTTAATTATTTGCCGCAACACTTTGATTTTAAGTAACTATCCATAAATTTGACACATTTTTGTTTCACGTATTGTTTAAATGTGATACGGGTTTTCGTATCATCGTTCTGTTTCTTTAATTAATTCATTATCCTTTATGATATCTGATTCGTAATAAGTTCTAGACATAATATTATATTTAAATAAAATGTTATTTATAATTTTTTTACTTATATTATCTTCAGTTCAAAAAAATAATTTAAATGAATCCAATATGTCCAAAATAGCATTGACGATGATTTTTGTTGGAGCAATTTCTTCTGGTAAAAATCGATGAAAATTAATTCTAATTTCGAAAAGCCCCAAATGTTAATTAGCACTATTAAGGAAAATTATAACAGGAACTAGATTATACTTAATAAAATTTAACATTAATGATTACGCGGGCGATGGTGACAAATCTTTAAATCAAGTTTGCGAGTTTGAAGTAAGCACAAATCGCATTGAATTCAACTAGTCGTCGAACAGCATAGCAGAACTACCGTCAGGAGAACGCATTGATGCGTTTCGACCTTCCATGATCATCAACAGAGTACGACAATAAACTGACTAGCGAGTATCAAACCGCATTAAAATATATATGGAAAGCAAAATTAGATATGCGGAAAATTCTGGCCAGTACGTGATGAGTTCCCAAAAGTGACGAAATCGGTCTCCTTGATTAATTGCCTTTTCTACACTATACAACTCTTAGTTCAGACTGACAAAATGTAAGAACTTAATGGGTCAGGTGTTTATATCAAGTTCGCAACCTTGATTATAGTAAAAATACAAGGTTATTTGAAATAGCTTTCATTTAATAAAATAACACTAATTTTAAATCATAAGTATAAGATCGATTTATTATGATTCTATAGTCCATTTAAGTTCCAACTACGGAATTAATTTCATGATCGAAATTTTACTGACTAAAAATTGGTGCACATAAAGTTATTTGCAAAAGGATTACAACATGTAACTTTTGTGCAGTCAAGCAAATTAGACGTCCTGACACCAGCACCACGTATAAGACGACGATTGACTGGTTTAACCATGCAGATCATTTAAATAACTTCTGACGTTAATCAATGGAGAGTGAAAAGATGTTTGATGTGGTGATGCGAAGCGTGCTATAGTTTAGGGTATTAACACGCCACCTAATAGTAGTCTTACGTCGTGGTTGTCAAGTGTACTTCTTGTGATGTATCGAAAGGTTTCTGGAGAAATAACACCAGTGATTCTGCAAGGTACACAGTGAATGACTGTCAGGACGATGTATGTATTATAATAAACTGTAAACCAAGCTGCAAAAATGCTGTGTTCGTGACTGCATAGAAATTGTACAGCCGACATTTCCAGTCAAATTCAATGTATGCGAGACTGCTAAAGGTGAGAGCCGCATATCTAATTTTGCTTTCCATACATATATGCAATGCGGTTTGATCCTCGATATTCAGTTTGACCGGCGTATTTTGATGATGGTCATGGAAGGTCGAAACGCGTCAGTACGTGCGACTGGCTGTAGTTTTGCTATGCTGTTCAACGACTGGTTAAATACAATGGAATTGGCGTTTACATGAAGCTTGCAAATTTTATTTAAATAATTGTTACCTCAATCAGAGCAATTCATGATTGTTTAATTATTACCCTATACATATGCTGACGAAAACTGAAAAGTTAATGTTCGCTGACTGCATGAAAATGTGCAGCCGACATTTCCAGTCAAGGAAGTGCAATGTATGCAGAGACTACAGAGGCGAGAGCCGCATATCTACAACTTTATATATATATAGCATATATATATATATATATCTTCTTATATATATATGCAATGAGCTTGATCCCTCACTAGTCCGTTTTTCATCATTGGTGAAGATTATCATGGAAGATCGAAACGCGCCAGTAAGTGTAACTGGCGGTAGATCTGCTATGTTCTTCGATGGGTTCAATATAATGAGTGAACTATCAATGATTGCGTGGGTGGTGGTTACATTTATTTAAACCAAGTTTGCGAGCTTGAATTTAACACCAATCGCATTGTGTTTAACCAGTCGTCGAACAACATAGTAGAATTACCATCATAGGATTTGTGGTGTGATGCTCGTTATTTAGTTTTCCCTCGTGCTCTAATGATAAGCGTGTAAGTTTGAATCGCATCAGTACTTGAGTTATACAGCAGATATGTTATGCTGCGCGACTGTTTTGAGAAAACATGAAATTTTTGATTATCCAAAGTTCGTAAAATTTAGTTAAAGAATTTCGATTACCATCAACGCAATCACGGATTGTTCAATTGTATGACCTGCAGTCGGAAGGTGAAATCTGCAGAAATGTTGCTGCTTGTGACTGCATGGAAATTGTGTATTTGAAATTTCCAATCGCGTCAAAAATTGTGTGCGGGACCAATAGGAATGAGAGCCACCGAATACCTGATTTTACATACATTAGATTATGTGTAAATTTCTGGTTAATCTTCATTAGTCAGTTTGCCGTCGTGCTCTGTCAGGCAGCATCGAAGAGTGAAACGCGTCAGCACACGGGACTGCAAGTAGATTTGCTATGCTATGCGACTTGCTGAATGAAATAGGACTAGGTTTTACGTCAACTTTGTAAGCATCATTCAGATTAACTTCGTTAAATGTTATACGTTAATTCATAAATTACTCATAGTATGCGTGCGAGTGGGATTTGCTTAATTAAGTGTAAAATTTTGGAAATGTATGCCGTTTTAAAAGCGATCAAGCGCATTTCAAATTGGTTGTTTAAGCGAAGTCCCAGATTTGACTAGGGTCAGCGATTTGGTCTTATTTCCTTCTACGAAACCAGTGGGAACTAAAATTTTACTCCTTTAAATTGTTACGTGCACATGATTAAAATTTGTTTCGTAGGTGTTTTGAGTTCTTCCGATATGTGTCCGATTGTATCATGAATTATGACAAAGTTATGGGGTTTGGGTGATTGAAAATTGCAGTTAATTAGCAATTTATGCCTAAACTTCGTAATAAAATATAAATTAATTGAATTTATTCAATATTTTTTATAAGTCAAATCATATTTTAAAAATAAAACTCTTTTCTGTAAGATTAACGAATATTGTTTCATCTGCCAAACACTGCCTAAAGCAGTTGCCTAGGCACAAAAAGAACGCACAATATCTATGACGCTTAACTGTTGTCGTTTCTACTAATCTTAAAAATGTAACATAATTTCAATTGAAAATTGCCAAAAAATTTCATTTAGTGTAAGATTTTTATTCAAATACTTATAAAATGTGAAGTATTGTTTAAGCATTCAATAAATCGTCTTGTCTCCAGATCCATCGTGCACAGGTGAAGTATGTTCATGGATTTTATTGAACTCAAGAGGCCTCCACGATAGCTCTCTAAAACAACACTTTTGTATTGTGAAAATTTGTTTGATGTTATAAAAACAACAAAATTATATATCACACCTTCACTCTATACATATATATATATATATTTATATATATATATATATATATATATATATATGGGGGGGTATGTGTGCATTTGTAGATAGGCCGACGTCATTGAGTAAATTGTAAATCATTTTTCCTATTCTACATTTAACAATTTATTTGGATGTCTTAAATGATGACTAAATCAGTGACAAATTTTGTGGTATTCTTTTATATATATATATATATATATATATATATATATATATATATATATATATTTATATAATAAAATCTGAGACGTTGTTTAAAATGAAGAAGGCATTTTGTCAGATGGGCGATAATTTTGCCCATGCCAGGCGACTCTTAGTAGCTTCTCACACTGATTTGTATTAACAGTAGGATTCTGAGCTAAATGTCCTATAATTTAGAAGAGCTTATTAGAAACAAGAGCTCAGCTGTATCATTAACTTAACTTTAACAAGCAAGGCATTGGATTGGCTATTCCAACAATTTATGTGTACATGTGTAAAACAAATTGCACTTATTTAAAAATTGAGAAACGTAACAATAATACGTTTCAGAGTGTCTTTATTGCCGTGCACTTGTAATCATGCATAAATTGATGCGTAAAAAATAATCTCATGTTGATCCAGAACAATTGGTATAATCTGTTACCCAGATTGGTTTTTATATAAGGAATCCTTATTCGGAAATGAATGCGTACATTTCTGTGTAATATAGATTACTTTCAAGTTTAGCACAGTATTTACTATTGTTATCTTGTTAAATGCCGATTACAGAAAGCAAATTAAAAAAAATCATACGCTCCATGGTTTGCTAAGAGCAAATATCTTTATATGTATTTTGGACCAAATTTAAATGGCCAAATTAGGTTTACTTTACTGACTTTGTAAACTGAGCTTAGCATAGGTGAGAAAATTTGACTCGTCGTTAAGACCCGATTCGTCGTTTTACAAATCCTTAAAAGTAGCCAGTATTCCCGAAGTTTCTATGAGGTTCATAACGAGTTGCATAACGATAAACAAAATGATCTCAAGTATGATTGTCATCCACGGCATTCCTCGATGCCTAACTGAAGTAATCAATAAGGACACAATGGGCTGTGTGGATAAATTTCATTTTAAATCTTATGCAACGTTTAGTTTACGCTTACGGCATACGTAAACATAATTTAGGCTCACAAAGGTTAGTCTAAAAAAAATCAAAATGAAAGTCAGCCGTGAAGTAAAGTTACTTCAGCGAGGTTGTGAAAACATAACTCGTAGCTCTAAAGGTAATCAGCATGTTAGAATTAGTTAGCTGATTTCGTAAGCTTTAGTTATCAAATCATTTAAGCTTTCTATTGGTTTTAAAGCAACTGAACCTTAGACAAACATTAACCAATTAAAACTTTATTTTAAAAGCTTTTACTTTGTATTTTCATATATATATATATATATATATATATATATATATATATATATATATATATGCATATGTTAATTCTGGGAATACATTTCAAATCCCACTAGCCATGTCTACACATATAAAATCAAAAATTGTGTCACTCAGTCTATTCCAGCAGATTAAAGATTTCTACTTGGTAAGTAGGTTTAGTCATAGATTCACTGTATCCTGGCCGTAATCAGGGACACGCAGGCCTGTGTATGCGACTACACCTTACTTTGTTATGTACTTATTTACTTTAGTTGGATATCAATAGGACTTGACTATTTTGTAACTGCACTGTACCCAAGCCTTTGTGACCGGTCAACTTCTGCTTAGTGTCATACTCCACGAGGACATTTCTGGCCCCGCTGGGAAGAATCTTGGCTAAATCGACGAGTACGTTCAACGTCTGGAAGCTGACTAGAAAGTAGACACGCTCCTGACTTGGTATGTACTCCCGATAGGCAGCCAGGACGTTGGCCGTCGACGACGGGGATAGTTGGAATTTGGCACCTCCACTGTTTGCAGTGCCGCTACTCCCGCCACTTGAGCCACTCGACGCAGGGCTTTGAGCAACGCCTCCGGAGGCCATCGCAGAACCGCCATACTGATAGGGGTTTGCGTTCTTGTCAGTTACAATTGTTAGAGGACTGTCAGCCGGAGCAACGTTCAACAGAGTCACTTGTTTATCGATCGTCTGCTGGTAGTGACGCCAACTGGCTAATGCGTAGTGGCCGGACTCCAGAAGAGCCTCATTAATTGGCCAATAACTGACATACTGCACGTAATCCGTCCACTTCCAGCGTAATAGTTCATTCAGACCGTCCGACTAGGTATTATTAAAAATATATTCAGGTAATTCAGCATACCGCGTTTAAAGATTTTAATACAAGGAATGTAAAAATTTATTGAGTTTACGCGCGTTCTACCAATTAAATTTAAAGTTAAGAAATGACCCGATAATATTATTTTAATTCGACTCTAAATCGCATTAAAACTAAATCGTCTATGAAAAATCGATTTTTTATAAAAAATCAAATATATGGCGCAAATACTTTTACCAATCACGAAACTTTGGAGGGAAACGTGAAGAGTTAACAGTTTCATGTTTGATAATTAGGCACTAGTAGACTTGAATATTTGTTGTGAACGTTTTGAAGTGTACAGGTAATATACCAGGCTAGAGGAGAACTTACAACACTAAATTGCCAGAATTAGCCGCGGACAGGGCTCGAACCTGGGCACGACTGCTTCGGAATCTGGTGCTCTAACCACTGAGCCACCCTGCCGCACACTACACACAATTTTCAGTTATATACCAACTAGCGTAACTCGGTTAGTGATTTTTTCCTCTTAGGTGTTCATATCGAGATCGAAACCTTGATCAAAATAATATCTATCATATTGAGAATGGTTAGTTCGAAATTTGGGTCTAAATGAATGCCATATGAGTTGCATCTAAAATGAAAAACAGGACTAACTGAGGTACGTTAGTTAGTATATGACTGAAAAATATGCGAAGTCTACGGCAGAGTAGTTCAGTGGTTAAAGCGCCAGATTCCGGAACAGACGTGCCCAGGTTCGAGACCTGTTCATGGCAAATACTGGACAGTATGTGATGAGTTCCCAATAAGGACGAAACCGGTCTAATGGATGAATTTCCTTTTCGTACACTAAACAATTCTTAGTTTATACTGGCAAATGTAAGTAATTAATGGATCAGGTGCTTATATCAAGACCGCAACCTTCATTATAGTAACTAAAAATGATGAACCCTAACACCTATAATGCTGAAACACATGTTATAAAAAAATGAACCCTGTGTATCGATTTCATCGATAGCTTGTTTATTAAGCTCTGATGCTGAAAAAAGATAGCAAACTATCATCATCAAAGTCTGGCATTAACACAAAAATCTGCAAAAGCAGACATTATTTGAACACAATTAAGATGACGTCAAGACAAGATTCACCTGTTCGAAAGAAAAAAAAATTCTTAAAAAACGCTAATTACACTAAATATCTCCCCAAAAACGTAAAAGTTAAGTAAAATCAAGAAGTAATGGAAATTTTAAAAACATGCTAAAAAGGTGTGTGTTCTTCGTGATGGAGAACTACTACATATGCGTTCAGTAATTTGGCATAGATTAACTAAGATCAGGAACGATCATTCAGGAATATGATGATTTTCCAGATTTAGTAATAATAAAATTAGGAATCAAGTTAATTAAACCAAGGTGACGTGTTCAATATAAACACCAATTCCATTATATATATATATATATATATATATATATATATATATATATATATATACAAACACAATCCCATTATATATTTTTCAGTACAAACTAAGCATTGTATAGATTTTGTATTAATCAAAATCTATTCAATTAAATATAAAACAGTTATATTGTTTCACAAGGGTATACTCTTCTATATATATATATATATATATATATATATATATATATATATATATGCATTTGAGTATTAGGTATTGCACAATATAAAATTAGTTTCATGGACCAAGTTAAACCAAAGACCGCAGGAACGGAAGGTATAATCTCATGCGCGCATGTGTTTCCTGATTACTGGCGACTAATCAGTAGGAGTCGGCATTACGCCCTTTACCCACTATATATTTGAGTGAGGAATGTAGGGCAATTGAACGGAACAATCTACACAAGTGTGTATTCATGCCGTAGTAGACATAACATCTCATACAGTCTTTGCAATGCAACTTCAAAGCCAATTAACGTTACATAATTTATACAGAACCTGTAAAAGATACAGACACTATGGATGTGGAGACGTGATAAATATAGTCAAAATTGAGAATAATAAGAAAATGGACATTATGCGGGAGTTATTACATAATTCAACGAAGCAGACTATTTATATATTCTTGATTACTATGAACTAATATATATGCAATTAACCTTTAAGTATTTCATATCTAGATTGATTTTAATTCAAATAGGAAAAGCTTGCAATACGAAAGTCTGTACGCACAAGAGTTTTAATCTCGTGTACATATGAGTTTTGTGCCTTCTGTCGATTAACCAATAGGAACTGTTTCAACACTCAATCTTACTATATAGTCTTACCAATAATACTAGAAAAAGAGAAGGTTGAGACTCCACTAAATCTACGTATAACATCAATGGTAAAGCCAACTTTCCATGAAATCGATGAAAGCGCGGTTTCAAAGCATACTGACTATATAGAATGCACATGTTTATAGGAGATGGAAATTTTCGACTATCTAAATTTGTGAGAAAAGATACAGACCGTTGTAAAATGCGAAGGATTTGAAGGCTTAATATATTTTATCGAGTCTCGAAATGTTGCGCTAAGTACCTTACAATCACCTTAGCACTCAGTATCACAACGCTCTACGACCGAATTCATGCCAGATTGGATGAATTTATCGGAAAGTCTCAAACGAGCTTAGTCTCCATCAAATAGTGTTTACCTCACGTATATCTATCAAAAATGGATGTGCAAATAGCCTGTTAAACCACGCCAGAATGATTCTGTTCAAATGGCTGTATTAGGCAGGCTCAAACCACCTTAGCTAGCATGACTGGATAATTACTCGAGGTCGAGAAATTTTGCTTGAAAATACTGTAGTTTTCACGCATACTATTCCAAAAAGTGATACAACTATGGCCTGTTAACCCACACAAGGAAATATTCAATTGTACGAAAGTATGAGAAAGGATCAGGCCGCATTAGCAGCATTGGAAAGGGCCCAAAATTCCTAAATTAGTGTATACTTTACGTATACCACTCAAAAAGGGTTGCAAAGAATAGCCTGTAAACCTACGTACAGATTAATCTTATTGAACTCCAGTATCGGAAAGGCTCAAGTTATCTTAGTTAAGGGAACTGGGTAATTTCTGCGGTTTGTCCACTGTCGACAGTAAAGAGTGCAGTTTTCAGGTGCTCCTTCACAAAGTGGTAGCTAGCTATAGCCTCTAAACCTATGCACTGTGGAATTTAATTAAGCGGCATTATCGGAAAAGCGCAGTCTACTTTAGCCCAGAGCACTAGGTAATTCCTGGAGGTCGACGAGTATCGCCAAACAAAGATTAGTCTACTTGTATGCCATTGATAGTGGTATGCAAAACATAGCATGTAAACCTACGAACACAAAGATCTGAATAAACGGCAGTATCAAGAAGGCTCAGGCTACCTTAGCCGACAGAACTTGGTTATTCCTGCAGGTCGATCTCTTTCTTCAGCCAAAGAGATGGACGTCCAGTATACCGTTCGAAAATGTAAACAAACAATAGCTGATAATCCGAGGCACAGATTACTTTGCACGAACAGCAGTTTCTTCTAGTTTAAGGCTGCTTAGCCGAGATGACTAGATAATAACTCTTGGTCATCCAATGTAACCAACAAATATGATATGTTTTCGAAATAACATTCAGTAACGCACGCAAACAATAACCTAAAACCGATGCACAATGCTTCATCTGTTGCGACGGCAGTGCCAGCCAGGTCCACGTCAACGTAGCCAAGAAGACCAAGTTATTTTTACAGGTCGTCCACTATCGCAAGCAACTCGAGTATTCCTCCTGTATAACATTTTAAAGTGTTATGCAAACAACAATCTTTACAACTACGCCCAGATTAATTTGATTAAACGGCGGCAGTGGCCAGGTTAACACGACGATAGGCGAGAACACGCTAGGACGCCTGTAGGCGGTTCGCTGTCGTCAGCAAATGGGATATTCTTCCTGCATACAATTCCAAACGGTATGCCAACAACAGCCTGCATTCCTACGCAGGGATGCATCAGACTGGTTGCATCAACTGTCATTTTTAGCGTTCTACGTTTAAATCGCCAAATTTGGCAAGCAGTTTACGCCGCCAAACGCGTGATTCTCATCTGCACGCGTATCGTCTGTAAAATACAGTAAGGCGATTCTTTGAATCCATGATTTTACATAAGAATAGACATAATGTGAGCTTTTAGTGCCCGAAATGTAGTCAAATGCGGTAGATTGGACGTTCGTTTTAGCGCGCCTATTTGACGCCAGTAAAATGTTCCCACTGGTTAGGCATCATGTGTTAACGCAGAATGTTTTTTAAATTTTTATTAGCAGACAATAATGTGCTACATCGCTCACCCTTAATACCTCCTGACCCGCGTTCATTAGAAATGTGCCAGGCAGAAAATGCGCGAAAAAGTTGAAACTCATTGCGTCCTGAACACTTCGGCTATCCGACACCACTTGCCAGATCCCGGAACATGTTGGATATCGAGGATCGATTTTAACAACTATTTTACAAAAATAAATTAAATATGTTCTCATGTCAAAGCATGTGGCTGTCAAATTCAATCAGTGTAATTTTCCTGCATACTCCAATTTAAATTACTTTCATTCGTAAATATTTGTTAAATTCAGTTTTTGATTCGAATTAACAAATCAGAACATATGACAACTCGCAGGACATGAGACATTTGAAGTATTTAAGAAAAATTGCGATTATTTGTGATAAAGTTTTATGTATGTATATATATATATATATATATATATATATATATATATATATATATATATATATCAGTATTTATTTAGTAGAAAGAATCTTATTGAATGGATTGAGGCAAATTTAATTGTGTTTAACACTCATAGGTCGGTAAAATCTTGAATTTTCATCATTTTCAGGTGATGTAATTTTTGGCCTCAATTGATGGGTTCTCACTTGTCCCTTCTTCTTTAAGCCTTCAATTAGCTGATTGTCTGAAAATTTTTCCATTGTTCCTTGACCAATATTTCGAGATTGGAAATGAGATCTCGAAATATTGGTCAAGGAACAATGGAAAATCTTGATCCAACGTCATTTTCAGACAATCAGCTAATTGAAGGCTTAAAAAAGAAGGGACAAGTGAGAACCCATCAATTGAGGCCAAAAATTACATCATCTGAAGATGAAGGAAGTTCAAGATTTTACCGACCTATGAGTGCTATCAATTGTCCCGCACAAGAAAAATGCGATCAAATCCACAACAAGAAGGACAGCACTGAGCAAATAAATACATCTTTTAATTGTGTTTATTTGTTCTGTTTAATCAGACCAAATTATTTCGAAGTAGGCGTGCTACGGATTATAGCTTTGTCCGCGGCACCTACTGGACAGAATATGTGGAGTTTCCAATAAGGACGAAAAAGGTTTATTATATGAATCTCCCTTTCTGAATCATAAATGGCTTATTTTAAACTGAAAAACGTATATATATATATATATAAGCACATACAAATATAAACAGGCACACACATTGACAAATATGCATACACACAGTCAAATCAATAAATAGAAGTAAAACCGAGTCAGATTTGTTGCCACCCACATAATCAAATGGAAACGCGCGATTTATATAATTTAAAGATTGTAAAGTGAAGTTTAAAAGTCTCAAAATAGATAGCCACTATCCACTTTCACCGGGCAATACATTCATTAGAATAGCAGTGTTCCAAAAGCTCACAAAAGAGACCTAGTTAAAAACCTAGCAAACAGACTCAGGAAGATCAGCTTTGAACACAATATCGAAGAAGAACTGCGCTACCTGAGAAAAATTTTGCTAATGAACAACTACCCAGAGCGGTTCATTAATGTCCATATATATAAAGGCTTTGCTGTTTATATCAAGATCGCAAGCTTGATTTAATTAGTTGTCATTACTTCCCACATAACGAATGTTCGTCCAGATAATTGATATTCGTTTTCGCTTTCTGTATCATTTGATTATATTTTTGTATCAGGCAACTGTCTTCATGGGTAAAATTTACTTTGCCATTTTGTTTATTTCCATTCAGCATCGCTTAATTGGGTGTACTTAGTGCCAATCGCTTTGAATCGTCTCAAATAGGTATGGGCCTGTTATTTGCACAAATTTAATTCGCTTTCCACATATTGTCGCTAGTGCTAAATTTATGGATATTTGTTCAGGTGGGTTTGCTGGGCTTACTGAATAAACATTTTTTATTTACTCACTCGCGGCGAGTTCAACGCTAAATAATAATGATGGATTGCTTTTGAATTTCGAGAGAATAACTGTCGTTTGATATGCCGTGCTCCATACATGTTCAAGACTTCATTTATCTCACTTTTTGTTGAATCGAATAGTTGTTTGTGCCCACGTTGTGCCCTGCCTGCTTTAAATGACCTGTAATTGCTGATATGGTACAACTCCTCGAGAAGATCAATTTCTGAGTCCGACAATGATGAATTCTATTGACTAGTTTTTCTTCTGTTAGTCCAAAGTAAGTTCTGTCGCACACATATACTTGATATTTACATTAGCATTTAAAAAGATTTCTTCGTTATTTAGTTTATTATTCTACTAGTTATTAATTCTAGAAGGTCTCTTTGGAAATGTAGGCTCAGGTAGATTTTTTTGTAACTGTCTTCTACCATGTGTATCGAACAATTCATTATGCTAAACAGAAAATGAGTGCGCGGGGGGTGGTAACAATTCTTTAAATCAACTTTGCGAGCTTGAAGTAAACACCAATCCCATTGAATTTATGTTGTTCGACGACTGGTTAAATACAATGGGATTGGTGTTTACTTCAAGCACGCAAACTTGATTTAAAGAATTGTTACCACCACCCGCGCAATCAATTATTGTTTAAATTGTATTGCCTATATATGTATATGTGGCGAAAGCTGCAAACAGTTAATGTTCGTGACTGCATAGAAATTGTGCAGCCGACATTTCCAGTCAAGTTCAATGTATGCAAGACTGCTAGAGGTGAGAGCCGCATATCTAAATTTGATTTCCATATATATTCAATGCGGTTTGATCCTCGATAGTCAGTTTGCCGTCGTACTCTGATGATGATCATGGAAGGTCGAAACGCGTCAGTGCGTTGCGACTGGCGGTAGTTTTGTTACGTTGTTCGACGACTGGTTAAATACAATGGGATTGGTGTTTACTTCAAGCTCGCAAACTTGATTTAAAGAATTGTTACCACCACCCGCGCAAACAATTATTTTTAAATTGTATTGCCTATATATGTATATGTGGCGAAAGCTACAAACAGTTTATGTTCGTGACTGCATAAAAATTGTGCAGCCGACATTTCCAGTCAAGTTCAATGTATACAAGACTGCTAGAGGTGAGAGCCGCATATCTAAATTTGATTTCCATATATATTCAATGCGGTTTGATCCTCGATGGTAAGTTTGCCGTCGTACTCTGATGATGATCATGGAAGGTCGAAACGCGTCAGTGCGTTGCGGCTGGCGGTAGTTTTGTTATATTGTTCGATGACTGGTTAAATACAATGGGATTGGTGTTTACTTCAAGCTCGCAAACTTGATTTAAGGAATTGTTACCACCACCCGCGCAATCAATTATTGTTTAAATTGTATTGCCTATATATGTATATATGGCGAAAGCTGCAAACAGTTAATGTTCGTGACTGCATAGAAATTGTGCAGCCGACATTTCCAGTCAAGTTCAATGTATGCCAGACTGCTAGAGGTGAGAGCCGCATATCTAAATTTGATTTCCATATATATTCAATGCGGTTTGATCCTCGATAGTCAGTTTACCGTCGTACTCTGATGATGATCATGGAAGGTCGAAACGCGTCAGTGCGTTGCAGCTGGCGGTAGTTTTGTCATGTTGTTCGATGACTGGTTAAATACAATGGGATTGGTGTTTACTTCAAGCACGCAAACTTGATTTAAAGAAGAGACAGCGAGTTAAAGAGAGAGACATCGAAAAATCATGTAGAAATGATTAAACTAGCTTTACGTTCAAAACATATTGCTCAATTCGTTGATGTACCACAGTTGTCATCTTTCAGTCTCCGCCGCTTGCTTGATATTCAGGATCTAGGAACCACCAAATATCCATCACCACTCCGAGCACGGATGTCGCAATGGTTAACCTAAGATAGAGAAGAAAATGTACCCGAGTTCGAGTCCCGTCTGCGGAAAATTCTGAACAGTACTTGAAGATTTCGCAAAAGGACGAAATAAGACTGCTGGATAAATGATCTTTACCACCTAATAAAATGTTTAGCTATACTCATAAAATACATATCAAGATATATCTTTATATATACATTTATATTTATATACGCGGCCGAAAAGTCCTTCTATTACTTCCTCCGAACACACGGCCGGTGAAATGCTTAAATTTGAGCCCGTCCAATTAATTGTAGGTCACAAGTATTGTCCATTTACTGATCAAATGCTTCCACATTCAAGTATGTATTTAGGTGTTGCGAACCTGTTTAAAAAATTAATTCAGTTGTGACCAGAAGGTTAATCCAGCGGCAGCATGAACGGAAAGTATAATCTTGTGCACATTCGTTTTGTGCTTACTGACGACTCATCAGTAGGAGGCGGTATTACGCCCTTTAATCACTATATATTTGGGTGAAGAATGTGAGATAATAGGACGCAACAAACAGCATTTAACTGCTTCCACATTCGTTGAGAGAAATTATATATTCACGTAATGTTGAACTGTATGACTCCGGAATTTAGCAGTTCTTCATGGTATTAGAATCATTTACAAATGGTTCTGTATGTCCAGTTCCAAACTCCAAAATCATTCTAGGACGTTGCTCAATGTCAATGCCAGCTACAAACTTCGATTTGAAATCAAACTTGGGGTATAAATTCAGTTTTTTTTGTTGCAGTAATTCTATTTTCAATTACGCATCAAATCAAGTTAACCCACCTTAAATACATGCCCATCTCATTATTTTAAATTTTCGCATGTCTTAGCAAAACTACCGTCCGCTATTAAATTATTTGTGATCAGAAATACGCTGGTTTTCTTTAATTGAAGATTTCTAAACTTGAGATAAACACAAAACAGTGAAACTACCTTCATTTATGTTAGTGTTTATCTGAACTTCGCAAACTATTCAAATAATCGTCATTGTCTTGGCATTACTTGAACTGCGTTTTGACTAACGTAGCTTTCATTGTTCTAGTAGTTTGCTTTTCTTGAGATATTTCGTCTAAACTTATCGATAGCCGTCATCAGTCGCAATATACCTCACAAGTTTAACAAACAACACTAATGAAGCAAGCCTGCGAACCTGGATTAATTGAAATTACATTGACCAACGCAGCTTTCATTGTTCCAGTAGTTTTCTTTTCTTGAGATATTTCGGCTAAACTTATCGATAGCCTTCATCAATCGCAATATACCTCACAAAATTAACAAACGTAACTAATGAAGGAAAGAAAATCTTCAATCAATCGTTATTACCACTCGCGCTATAAAGCTTTTTATATTTGGTTTCCTTTGCTGAACGAGCGTTTAAAGATATGATTTTGATATATATTTGTATAAATTTAAATCATTTAAATAAAAACAGGACACAGAAGTCTATTAAAATATGCACTCAGAAGTTCCTCTCAAAGCACTGCCACAAATCGTGACAAATATTAAATTGAATCTTATTTGCTTAGCGGTTGAATTCGCCTGATGTTGGGAGGAATTTCCAGTTCCTTTTTATCCATGCATGTAAATGTTTTAGTTTATCTGATCTGAGTTGTGTCTAACAAAGCGTTGTTTCCAATTACACTTTTCAGTGGAATATTTTAGAGTCCTTTCATCAATCAGTAGCTCATCACAAATTATAAGGACAAGCCAATTAGTTAAGTGTGTAATTTCACTTAAACCATTTCATCCATTATTATGATTTGTTAATTTTATAAAAGCTAAGTGTCAACTTTAGATCGTATATCCATACCTGCTAAGTATTCAGTCGAATATAATGAAATGCGCGGATACAACAGATTTTTTTACATATTAAATTTTACTTAGTAGTTGGTCTTTATAATGTGTAATCAAGGAATAAGGAAGCAAGTTAATGTTTCAAAAATTTTCTGCGGAAAATAGAAATTGAGAACAACCCAGTGTTAATAGCACCACAGATCAGGTAATTCTACTATAAAAAGCATCACAACAATTAGGTTTATATAAGGGCTCAAAGCGTTTCACTACGTAAAACAGGTAAATTGATTTATGTATTATTTTTTGAAAAAAATTTCTTTGGAGTAATTTTAAGCATATAATTTCCCGCGCACTTAAGTAGGCAGCTGCCATTCTTAGAATGAAAAAAATTACGGAGAACCGCGATTTTTAAACCAGGTTTTCGGATCTAAATATGAATTAATCCTATTAATCAGTCGCATACGTGTTCTGTATATTATAGAATTACTGACGGTGAGACCAAAAAAGAAGTTTTGAAACACCAAATGGACAGAACGTAGACAACGTAAATTTTCAGTGGAATGTACACATCATGTTGATGCCTCTAGAGCTCCGAGTGTAAGTGGATCAAGTAAGCATACATTTCGTGTACCTGGAAATGAGAGCGCACGGAGTTCTGGGAATCACTTAATGCAAATCAGTCGCATACATATTTTGTGTATTATGGAACTACTGATGATGAGACCGAAAAGAGGTTTTGAAACACAAAGTGGATAGAACGATGACAACATCAATTTTCAGTGGATTGTGTAGGCAAAGTTGATGCCTTCAGAGCGACAAGTTTAAGTGGATCGAGTGAACAAATATGTCGTGCACCTGGAAATGAGGCAAGCCCGGAGTGCTGAGAATCATTTTATTAAATCTTCTATTGTGGGTATTGCTGTATACTATATATATATCTTATATATATATATATATATATATATGTGTGTGTGTGTGTGTGTGTGTGTCGATGGCTGAAGAGAAGATACAACGGGGATTTCCGTTCCGAAACGTTGCCAGTAAACAAAGATGTGATAGAAGCGCATTTCCTTTGGGACGAATACAAACTCTGCCCGATCCAAGACATAACGAAATTGGAAATTGTGATCAACCGGATCTTTGTTAAACTGTCCGTGCAAAGCTACTATCCGCGTACGCAAAACGCGGCATTGGAAAATCTACGAGGTACACCTCTTTAACGAAAAGAAGTTTAAATGAAATAGTTTTACATATCATTTTTACATGATATTCAGCTACTAATACAACCAATCCTTTGAATCTGAAAATTTATATAATTAAACGAACATTGGTTGCGCGGGTGGTGATAACAATTATTATAATCAAGTTTGCAGTCTTGATATAAGCACCTGAACCAGTAATTACTTATACATGTCAGAATAAACTGAGAATTGTGTAGTGTAGAAAAGGCAATTCATCCAGTTGACCAGTTTTGTCTACTCATCATGTACTGGCCAGAATTTCCCGCGGACAAGGCTCGAACCTGGGCAAATCTGCTTGGGAATCTGGTGCTCTAACCACTGAGCCGGTACATGATGAGTTCCCAATAAGAACGTAACCGGTCTACAAGATGAATTTATATTTCTACACTACACAGTTCTTAGTTCAGACTGACATGTTTAAGCAATTACTGGGTCAGGTGCTTATAAATAGATTGCAAATTTGATTAAAATAATACATTGAATCATCCATTAATTCAATCTTCCACACCGCAAACGTGCGTGCGACTGATGGTGGTTTAGCTATTTTGTGCAACTCGTTAAATCAATTGCGACTGATGTTTATCTCAAATCCGCATATTTTATTTAAATTATTTTTACCCCCATCCGTGCAGCTAATAATTACTTAGTTGTATATTTTATTCACTTCTGGCAAACATTTTATGCTAATTGAATGATGTTCTACCAGGTTGCACAGTACGATCGCCATGTTAAGTGTATCTATGGGCTTCGCCATGGTCCGATTGAACTCCATTTCCAAGTACACATCGAGCGCGTCTTCGTGGCGGCTGCCTCCTGATCCATCCAATTCCTCGCAAGGCTTCAACATCATTCATACTAGTTAAATACTGTTTGTTGCGAAGACCTAATATATATGCAAGTATGTGTTAGGTGTTGCGAACCTAGTAACAAATTAGTTCAGTTTTGACCAGAAGGATAAACCAAAGGCAGCATAAACGGAAAGTATAAACTCATGCACATTCGTTTCGTGCCTACTGGCGACTCATCAGTAGGAGCCGGTATTACGCCCTTTAACCACTATATATTTGGTAGATGAATGTGGAATAATAGGACGGTACAATCTCCTAGACGAATGTGTAAACCTGTAATAGTGAAGCTACCATCATCTAAAGTCAGCGACAATACGACTTCAATGCTAACTCACACTATATAATATATATACCGAGTCTGTAAAGGATACGAACACTATGGCTATTGTGTTAGTAACTGATACCTTTTTTGAAATCGATGAGTACCGGATACTAACACTATGGTTTCCCAGTCGGTACATGATACCAACCTGATGGATATAAATTTATGCTAAAGTTCACCCAAATTGAGAATTACAACAATTTCCGAGCACCTGTTACTCCAGTTAAACTATACACTCTGGCCTTCATCGATATCAGTTATCACATTTCGCAGTAAGCATGACATCATTCAATTCAATATATTACAGTTAAATACTGTTTTGTTGCGAAGAACTAATATATATGCAAGTATGTATTAGGTTTTGCGAAACTAGAAACAAATTAGTTCAGTTGTGACCAGAAGGATAAACCAAAGGCAGCATGAACGGAAAGTATAATCTCATGCACATCATTCATACTAGCCATTGGAAATGAGGTACGCTCTAATGTAATGGCTTTCCTTATTTCGTATTCAGGTTTTGATGATGCACGTTCATGTTAAAAATGTGATAGTATCATGTGACTAATGATAGTTTTCGCATGTTGTGCGGCTATTTTCAAGATTATGATTGGTGTTCATATCGTCTCGGAAATCGTAATCATATAAATTAATGACTTATTCAACAACTAAAATAATTTATTTTACGCGTCAGTGCGTTGCGGCTGGCGTTAGTTTCGTTATGTTGTTCGACGACCGGTTACATATACAATGGGATTGGTGTTTACTTCAAGCTCGCAAACTTGATTTTGAGAATTTTTACCACCACCACCCGCGCAAAAAATTATTGTTAAATTGTATTGCTTATATGTTTATATGTGGCGAAAGCTGCAAACAGTAAATGTTCGTGACTGCATAGAAATTGTGCAGCCGACATTTCCAGTCAAGTTCAATGTATGCAAGACTGCTAGAGGTGAGAGCCGCATATCTAAATTTGATTTCCATATATATTCAATGCGGTTTGATCCTCGATAGTCAGTTTGCCGTCGTACTCTGATGATGATCATGGAAGGTCGAAACGCGTCAGTGCGTTGCGGCTGGCGGTAGTTTTGTTATGTTGTTCGACGACTGGTTAAATACAATGGGATTGGTGTTTACTTCAAGCTCGCAAACTTGATTTAACGCATGTTGTTAAATTGTATTGCCTATATATGTTTATGTGGCGAAAGCTGCAAACATTTAATGTTCGTAACTGCATAGAAATTGTGCAGCCGACATTTCCAATCAAGTTCAATGTATGCGAGACTGCTAGAGGTGAGAGCCGCATGCCTTACTTTGCTTTCCATATATATTCAATGCGGTTTGATCCTCGCTAGTCAGTTTGCCCTCGTACTCTGATGCTGATCATGGAAGGTCGAAACGCGTCAGTGCGTGCGACTGGCGGTAGTTCTGGCTTGTCAGTATTATGCGAGCATACGCTTTTAATGACGACCTGTAGATATGAGCAGTTCAATCTTCACTTGGAATATTTTTTCAATATCTAATTATAATTAAGGAGCAATAAGTTTTCTTTCTCGTGAATTTAAAAAAAAAGTCTCCAACTCAACTGGGCATAGTAGTAGCAGTCTATTAATTTATTATGGAAAATAAAAAAATTTTTTTTGCCACTTTACAACCTTGCCACACATCCTTGCAAGTAATTGGTTAAAAACAACGCATTACGTAACCAAATACTTGTTTCGTTTACCTACCCTTAATTTCCTTAGATAACACGTGTGCACTGGCTTGATTTCATAACTTTACGAATAATAAATTTTATCGCAGAAAAATTGAGCTCTTGGAAACACCACCGCGTGGCAATGTGAGTTGATTAAGTCAGTAAAAAGAACGCAATGCTCAATAAATGCGTTTTTACACTTGCTATTCTGAGGGTAGGCGATATACCTGTATAGGTGAATGTCGAAATCCATTTGGGCAAAATCCCATGCCCTTTAATTTGCGGGGCCTTGGTAACTCAAAAACACGCACTTACGTGCGCACATAGATTACCATTTATTCTATCATCCCAATCTCAGACAGTAACCATTTGTTCTATGCGCAACATTTCCCAATGACAGTTATCTTCACGACCCCTTTGTTTTCTAGTTTACTTGGGGTTTTGCGCGTACGTTTGTCTGTGTGTAATTAATATAATCCACCAGAGGTGTTGGAATTTTTAGTGACTTATTGTTTAGTGGGACACTAAAGAACGATCCCACGTCTAACATATATTGTACGTTATAAACACACACATCGAAGAACAATTTTGGAGGTATGGCTTGTGCATTAAGCCTGTTTGCGCATCATTTGTTTCACAATCAAGTCGTAGCAACATATTCTCTTTATTAATAAGGAACAACCACTTGAGTTGACAGACAACGTGAACAACAACAAAACAACGCGTGTAAAGTTATGTTTGTTGTTTTGATCTCATTAGTTACGGGTAAATCAAGTCTGTTATACAAACAGACCTATGAAATATCTCCGTAATGGATTTTGGATTATTCATGCACATGAAGATTTTTGCATTCAAGTATGAGTAACATTTAGAGTAAATAAACAATGGATAATGATAATATACTAAGGATTACAAATAAATCTACACACACACACAAATTTATATATATATATATATATATTGCATAATTTAACAAAGACAGTATTTCAAATTGACCGATTTCTTCATTACTGTGAACTCAGCATGTACTTGCCAGAATTTGTCGTGACTGGGGCACTCACAGGAGCAAATATTTTTCTGAATCAGTAAATTTAACTATATTCATTGCGCGGGTGATGGTAACAATTCGTTAAATCAAGTTTGCGAGCTTGTAGTAAACACCAATCCCATTGTATTTAACCAGTCGTCGAACAACATAACAAAACTACCGCCAGGCGCAACGCACTGACGCGTTTAGACCTTCCATGATCATCATCAGGATACGACGACAAACTGACTATCGAGGATCAAACCGCATTGAATATATATGGAAATCAAATTTAGATATGCAGCTCTCACCTCACGTAGTCTTGCATACATCGTATGTGAATAGAAGCGTCGGCTACACAATTTCCATGCAGCTACGAACATTATCTGTTTGCAGCTTTCTCTCTCTCTCTACACACACAGATATATATATATATATATATATATATATATATATATATATAATGAATTAAACTATAATTGATTGTGCGTGTGGAGGTAACAATTCTTTAAATGAAATTTGCGAGCCCGAAGTGAACACCAAACCCATTTCTGAGTCTTCATTCACTCCACACCACACGAAATATGAAGTCATATGCCAAATAAAAGTTTAGTTAGCCTATTTGGAATCTCTTCGGCCTAAAGTTCCAAGGTCATTTTTGGGCAGATCCCATGTCACTTGGATAAATGATGTCACATTGAAACTTTAAAGCAATATTTTGATTTTATCAGTATTAACTAAACAGTGTGTAAGGTGGCAAAGTTTTACTTTTGAGTCCTATTCGTACCAAATTCTGAAAAGTACTTGATGAGTTTGCAATGAGGACGAAAACACTCTATGTTCTGGAATACAGTTGCTACCGTAAACAATGTTAGTTAATACTGACAAGATACCATCATAATCCTACGATTAATCTTCAAGTTAACATATTTATTTACAGTGGCCACATTGGTCAAAATCACAAACTAGGGCAATGAGGTGCAATAATAGGTCGAACCCTCGAACGCTTACTTTGTGGCTCTAAATCGAATCATCTCGCATCAAGTGCTGCAACAAAGTAGTCGCCGTATAAGTATACAAGTCTTGTACTGTAATTGGATTTATTTTTTTCTATAATGTAATTTTTGTAATGTAAATAAATTATATTATAATTTGAAAGAACTATAAAACAAATTGGACCATGGCTTCTTTTATGCAAAAGTATTCAATAATTCATAAAATTATACGAAAATTGGTTGTGCGGGCGGGCACGACAATTACTAAAATCAAGGTACGGCAGGATGGCTCAGTTGTTTGTGCACCAGATTCTAAAGCAGCAAATTCTGGCCAGTACGTGATGAGTTCTCAATAAGGACGAAACCGGTCTACTGGGTGAATTACCTGATCAGGTAATTACAATTATTCCAGGTGCGCATCAAGGCAACTCCTTCAAGAAACATTTACTGGGTGAATTGCCTTTTCTACACTGTACAATTCTTAGTTTATACTGACATACGTACGTAATTAATGGGTCAGGTGTTTACAACACGATCGCAAACTTGATTATAGTAAATGCCCCAGATTGTTGGAGAGATTATAACATTTGACCATTTGATTCTTAGTAATCGATATTTTAATCCTATTTCTAAACAAAATATTCGTAATAATTATTATATGCTTATATTTCTCAAATTCGACGGCCAATTTATAACTAGCATATAATAATTTGAATTATAATTCACAAATTCCACAATACATACCAATAACATCAAATTTTATATTTCAAACACTAAATAGGACATCAAAGTTAGTATGAACAAAAGATACAATCTCAAGTGTGCATTAGATTCAACCTTGCTGGCGACTCTAAGGTAGGAGCTGAAACATATTTGGTCACGATGCTTTAAATCAAGTTTGCGAGCTTGAAGTAAACACCAATCCCATTGTATTTAACCAGTCGTCGAACAACATAACAAAACTACCGCCAGTTGCAACGCACTGACGCGTTTCGACCTTCCATGATCATCATCAGAGTACGACGTCAAACTAACTATCGAGGATCAAACCGCATTGAATATATATGGAAATCAAATTTAGATATGCAGCTCTCACCTCTAGCATTCTTGCATACATTGAACTTGACTGGAAATGTCGGCTGCACAATTTCTATGCAGTCACGAACATTAATTATTTGCAGCTTTCGCCACATATACATATATTGACAATACAATTTAACAATACTTGATTGCGCGGGAGGTGGTAACAATGCTTTAAATCAAGTTTGCGAGCTTGAAGTAAACACCAATCCCATTGTATTAAACCAGTCTACGAACAACATAACAAAACTACCGCCAGCTGCAACGCACTGACGCGTTTCAACCTTCCACCTCCCGCGCAATCAATTATTGTTAAATTTTTTTGTCTATATATGTATATGTGGCGAAAGCTGCAAATAATCAATGTTCGTGACTGCATAGAAATTGTGCAGCCGACATTTCCAGTCAAGTTCAATGTATGCAAGACTGCTAAGGTGAGAGCCGCATATCTAAATTTGATTTCCATATATATTCAATGCGGTTTGATCCTCGATAGTCAGTTTGCCGTCGTACTATGATGATGATCATGGAAGGTCGAAACGCGTCAGTGCGTTGCAGCTGGCGGTAGTTTTGTTATGTTGTTCGTTGACTCGTCAAATTCAATGGGGTTGGTGTTTACTTCAAGCTCGCAAACTTGATTTAAAGCATTGTTACCACCTCCCGCACAATCAATTATTGTTAAATTGGTCACGATATGTTGGATATTTGGACGGTACAATCTCCTATACGGACACACATTCAAGCAGTAATGGATTATATTTGATGTATAGAATTCGGTTGTGCAAATTCATATCAATTTCACTATATAAAATATATGCCAAGCCTGTTATGAGTATCGAAATTTATAGTGGGCTCCTACTGACACGTCGCCAGTACGTACGAATCTTGTGTGTAAACTGAGATTATACCTTATCTTTGGTTTATAATTTTTTTTCCCATTTGAACTAATTTGTTACTAGATGTGCAAAACAACCGCACAATCTACCTGGATTTTCGGGATTGCGTACCGAAATATTTGAATCCACTGTCATCAGATTTTTGCAGATATTTCAATTCAATTACGGGAGTCCTTTTTCAATGCTAAACACATCACAATACTTTTCTGAAGGATTGTTTTGATGTTCGAATAATTGTAATACCTGATCTGCGTTTGACTAACGCAGCTTATTCGGTAATGAAGATCGTACGCTATGGAAAAGAAAATTACTGGAATAATGAAAGTTGCGTTAGTCAAACGATCAGGTAATAACATCACATTTTAGTTGAAAATCATTTATAGATCTCTTAAGCATAACGTTTTTTTATAAAAATGTTAGGAAAGTGTATGTTAAATTTGTTTGTGTATGTGTCTACATGTATACACTCTTCACAATGAGATTACAGTGATATAATGAGAATTAATGACAACTCACTAGATAAGCGTACGTCATGACTGTGTGTATGTGTTCTCGTTTGTTTTGAGTTGAGGAGTAACATTTTTATAAAAAATCGTTATGCTTAAGAGATCTAAAATCAAGTATAAATGAGGCGGTTTAAATTAATATTTCCACTTGACATATTGATTGTCAACTAAGTGTGTGATGTGTTTGGCATTGAAAAAGGGCTCCGTAATTGGAGCCCGAAATATCTGCAAAAATCATGATGACAGTGGATTCAAATATTTCGGTACACAATCCGAAAATCAGGTAAATTGTTTATTTCCTGTCTCGCAACATGTTTCTTTTAAATACTGCACAATTGGCAATATTTTAGTTCTCTGCAACAAATAGGACCTAACTATTATATTTGTTTAATTGAATTTTGTCACGATTACCAAGAAAATTGATAAATGAAATAGATCGAGGAAAGAGAGTATTGAATTACTGGAGTGACAAATGTTTATAAGTTGTTATGTAAATCTTAATTTTGGTGAAATCTAGCATATCATGAAACCCATTTTGTTGCAACCATGTAACTATTCAGCAACCATAGTGCTCGTATAATGTACTGACTCAGTAATCATTGGGTTGGTACACTTTACAGGCTTTGAATATATAATATATATATTGATTTAGCGTTGAAATTGCATTACCGAAGACTTTATATGAAGCTAGTTCCACCAGTGCAGGTTTACACTTTCATATGGGAAGTTTTACTGCCAAATTGTCCCAGATTTTTACAAATATATATATATATATATATATATATATATAAGTGGGTAAAGAGCGTAATAACGGATACTAATAATGATTTCCAGTAACCAAAAACGAATGTACACATGAGATTATACCTTCCGCTCATGGTGACTTTGATTTATCCTTCTTGTGCTATTTAAAATAACTTGTTACTGCATAAATGTTTGTTTTCCCCTAGAATAATATATAACTGAAAAAAGATTAATTCCATCTAGGTTTTATCTTATACTTATAGCTAAAACCTTAGCTGAAAGTGTGTTATTACTTTAAACTTAATCAGAGCATTAAAAACTAATAAAATTTAAAATAATTAAATAAAATAAATGTTTCAAATAAGTTATTTGAAATGCATAATTTCAAAATCAGGCTTCGTATTCTTTAATCTGCTGAATGAATGTCCAACCAATCATTACAAGTTAAACAATATCTTTGTCTTAATTTTGTTAGAAAATGTCCAATATCTAGATTTATTTCAAGTGGTGAAATTCCCGTTTACGTTTAACGCGAATTCACCAAAATGATAATAGTATACACATGTAAAACCATCGTATTTTTATTTATTATTTCACTTAATTACTTTTATAAATACAAGGAAGCTGCAAAAAATGTGTAGCTGACATTTATTGTCGAGGACATTTTATGCAATAATAGTAAACAAGATACGCATAAATGAATGAACCTTCGTTTTATATAAATTACGATTTCATTCTTATAAGTCATGTTCCCGTCGTGGTCTGATGATGAACGTAGAAAATCAAAACACATTAGCTCCTGTGACTGAGCCTAATTTGTTTTTTTTGTACGACTGGATAAATAAAATTGGGTTGATATTCATCTAATGTTGGCAAATTTAATTTAAAGAATTGTCATCACCACACATCATTTTGGACTATTGAAATTTTTCTGTTAGAGTCGACATTAGGATTTAGGTATTTAATTTTATAAAAATGAAAAGCAATTTATCAAATATTTATCAAAACATTTTTGGTGTTCTTGACAACCACGGAATGCATCAGGGTGACCCAATGGTTAAATTTCAATACTCCGAGGCAGACGTGTCCAGATTCGAGATCTATCTGCAGTAAATTCTGGAGTGTAAGTAAAGAGTACTCATTAGGAACGAAACCGGTCTAGCAGATGAATTTCTTTTATTACCTTATGCAATGCTTAGTTTATACTGACAACTGTGTGTTTACAGAATGGGACTGTTGATTATGTAACTTTCAAGACATTTGGAAAAGATAGAAAATCGATTTTTTAGATGTATTACTAAGAACTACTATTTTATCGCAATTATTTCCATTGGCATCTACAATAGAGTCAAACAATCTGTTGGACTTCGTATAGCCTTTAATATTAAAAAAAATCATTGAAGAATTTATCCTCAGGTGCTTTAATGGAACTTAAACATTCCCATTTTCTTTAATTAAATGAACATTAGTTGCGTGGGCGGTGAAAACAATTAGTTAAATCAAAGTTGCGATCTTGATATAAAAATATGTCACATTATGTATATAAATTTGTCAGTAAAAATCTAAGCATTGTATAATATAGACAAGGAAATTCATCCAGTAGACCAGTTTCGACTTCACTGGGAACTTTTAACGTACTATCCAGAATTTGCCGCGAGAGAGCAACTCAGTGGTTAGATAGACGGATTTCGAAGCTGACGTGCACAAGTTCGAGCCCCGTTTGCGGTAAATTCAGGACAGTACGTGAAGAGCTCCCATTAAGAATGAAACCGGTCTACTGGATGAATTGCCTTTTATACACTACACAAGTCTTAGTTAATACCGAAAAATGTATGTACTCAGTGGGTCAGGTGTTTTTATCGAGATATTATATTATATTATTTGTGATCACTGCCCGCGTATCCAATCTAGGTTTAATTATATAAATGTTCTTTTCAATACCACTTCTACATCTAGTGTGGTGTCTATTCAATAATGACAGATTGAGAATGGTTAGTTAGAACTTTAGGTCTAAATGGATGCCACATGAGCTACCTTGGGTAGTATATAATTGAAAATAGTGTGTAGTGTGTGGCAGGGTGGCTCAGTGATTAGAACACTAGATTTCAAAGCAGGTGGGCCCAGGTTCGAGTAGTACCCGCGGCAAATTCTTGCTAGTACCCGATGTACTCCCAATAACGACGAAACCGACCTTCTGGATGAATTACTTTTTCTATATTATATAATTCTTAGTTTATACTGACAAATGAATGTACTTAATGAGTCAGGTGCTTATATCAAGATCGCAACCTTGATTATAGTTTTTTTATTATTTTATTATTATTATTTATTTATTTATACTGAATGAATTGCCTTTTCTACATTATACAATGCTTAGTTTATACTGCCAAATGCGTGTGCATAACTTCTTACGTTGGTGCCAATCGTGAAATTCTAAGAGCACGTTGAACTTCGAGCCCATTGGTTAAATTTAAACAGTTAATTAAAAAAGTCATTGATTAGAACAACAAATACATTTAGCAATATTTTTAACTTTACAGGTCATAACTAAAATTATGGAGAGCACTTGATATGAGCCAAGTAAGGACGAAATCGGTCTACTTTGTGAACTAGGCTAGCTGTTTAATGCTAACTTTAGTTTATATTGACAAAACATTTAACAGTTTCACGGTAGTTAAAATATGCGCGTGTTAAAGACATTCTGAAAAGCCAAATTATTTTTCGATGCACAGTCATTTCCACCTCACATGTAGAAACAACTAATTCAGTAAAGCAAAGCAGGCGATTAAACTTTTTACTCATCTGTCAAATAGAAGATCACCCACGTTACTGGGTGACTTTCTAAACTATCAATGAATGTGATTTATTGGAATAAATAATGCATATTCAAAGAGATTGTCAAACATAGCTTACACAAAGCTCGTCAAATATTTGGCTTAGCTGTATAAGTAAAGTTAATCTATATGTGATATCTGTATACAATATGTATATTAAAAACGAATGTGAACAAGGAATATTATTGGCAAATGTACGTTTAATTTTGTCAGAAATTATTATGTGGAACTTTGCTTTATTGTCAAAGTAAAACTATATCAGTAGTATATTGCACACCTCCGCAAAGATATTAAACACGACTCTTTAAATCATGTTTGCGAGCTTGAAGTAAAGACCAATCCCATTGTAGTTAACCAGTCGTAGAACAACATAACGAGTGGTTAAATACAATGGGATTGGTGTTTACTTCAAGCTCGCAAACTTGATTTAAAGAATTGTTACCACCACCCGCGAAATCAATTATTGTTAAATTGTATTAAACACGACTGATACACATCTCAGTAAAAACAGTTAACCAATCATTTCTTGACCAGGTGGTGATAAAAATAAAATAAACCACGGCTACAAGCTTGATTCAATCATTGATCCCAATATTTCTACAATGAGATACTGTATGTGGCAGAGAATGAATATGTGTGCAATTGTGTATTAGGTCTTGCGCACCTATTAACAAATTAGTTCCGTTGTGACCAGGAGAATAAAACAAAGGCAGCATGAAAGGAGACTGGAATCTCCTGCACATTCGTTTTGTACCTACTGGCGACACAACATTAGGAGCCGGTATTACGCCCTTTACTCACTATATATTTTGGTAAGGCATATTGGAAAATTGGACGGTACAATCTCCTGTACAAATTTGTAAACCTGCAGTAGTGAAGCAATCTTAACATAAAGTCTGGGACATTGCAACTTCAGAGCCAACTCTATCTCTCTCTCTCTCTCTCTCTCTCTCTCTCTCTCTCTCTCTCTCCTCTATATATATATATATATATATATATATATATATATATATATATATATATATATATGTATATATATATATATACCAAGTCGGAAGGTGATAACTGATATCGATGAAGGCCAGAGTGTATGGTTTAACTGGAGTAACAGGTGTTCGGAAAATGTTGTAATTCTCAATTTGGGTGAATTTAGCATAAATTGAAATCCATTGTGTTGATACCACGTACAGACTCGAAACTAGTTAGTAGCGTACATTTTGGCAGCCACAATGTTTGTATCAGGTACTGACACAATAGCCATAGTGTTGGTACACTTTACAGCTGAAATATATATATATATATATATATATATATATATATATATATATATATATATATAGTGGAGTTAGCTTTGTAGTCGTAATGTGAAAGTCTTTATATAAGCTGGCTTCACTATTGCAGGCTTACATATTGGTATAGGAGAATTGTACAGTCCTATTTTCCTACGTTCCTTACCAAATATATAGTGGTTAAAGGCGTAATACCGGCTCCTACCGATGAGTCGCCAGTAAGCGCGGAACGAATGTGTACCAGATTATACGTTTAATTCGTGCTGTCTGCAGTTTATCCTTTTGGTCATACTTATGCATTTGTCCGTATAAACAAAGCATTTTATAATGTTGTAAAGGCAAGTCGTCCAGTAGACCTGTTTCGTCCCTATTTGAACCCTCTTAGAATTGTCAAGTATTTTGCCATGTATAATGCGCAACAAGGTGAAACGAAAGACCACACTCGGAAAAACTATATATATATAATTCCTTTTATTTGTTGTATAACTAAGGAAAATAAAAACCAATAAAAAATCTCTGAATAAGTTTTCCAAATTAAAAAAGTGAAAAAGTAGAGCCTGCCGTATTGTGTAGCCATGCTAAGAAAGTAAAAGCCATTATATATAATTCGCCTGTATAAAATAGCGTGTGCACGAATCCTGTGTTAAATCGATAATTTACTTGCGTAGCACTGGCGACACAAATATTTTTGGCAGTAGCCACCATTCAGGCCGAGAACGCTCTAATAGTCCTATCTAAGTCTGACGTGAATACACCAAAAATTCCTCGCACAAGTACGCGAATTTAGATGAAGCAATCAAGACAATGACGGACGCAGCATTCGAGCCGATGAAGTGAATATGAATTAATAGATATTTTTATTTTGTTTTAAATATTTGATTAAAAATAAATCATTTGCCTCGAGCAAAATGACTGGCGGCTTGTAAATCTTCGAAAGAATATTATCTGCAAAAATGAACACTCTGACTACTGAGTTTGACAGGATTAAGTCTCGGCTGAAAGACACAATTATTGTAAATTCTATACGACCCAACCAATATCGGTGAGGTCAAGAATGGCAACCGCGCCGAAGAGATAACAGACGGCCCAATGCCGGTATATGCCTATGAATCGATGAGTCTTATCCGACCGTCATCAGATTCTAAGTCTATTCTTGGGCGTGGAAAGGCAAGAGTTGTGGATCGAAAAATTTGAAGCTTCTGTTGATGACCTCCACATTGGCCACGGCGTCACTACGCCGGAAACCCATTACAACACCTGGCAAGGGCGATATACCTCATTAGAGTTATTCGCGGCAGAATCTGCGAGTCCGGGACAAACGGCGACAGCTCAATATATGTCGACACGAGCTGCAACGAATACATCGCCGAAGAAGCAGCAAAATTTGTGTTATTCTCCTAGAGAACTTCCAGTTCAATGGACCAATAGAGATTATCATTTCACCAAAATTGATATTTTGTGTCATACCAAAAAGATAAATCTTTTGGATGCTCAGATTTGTGGATCGAGAGAAGAGGCAAGCAGAAAACTCTAAAACCTGTTCAGAATCAGACAGCCTTCCAAGAAAAAGAAGTAATGGAAACGTTGCTACAAGTAAGTTATTTGATTAAAGATAGATTTTCATAACTCGTCAACGTACAGACAGCAATTATGCAATTGGATACTAGAGCTGATGTATCGGTATTTGCAATGACTTAGCCGTTAAACACTGGAAAACCTACGAGATCAAATTTGTATCAGGCAACGGGAGCGTTGATAGTGGCTGTGAGTGAATGGGACACTAAATTTTTTTTTTTTTAATTATATATACCATACGCATCTATTGGGTCTCGATTTGATTAGAAATTGTGCTATGAAGTATATGCCTCTCGAGGCCAAAAAGTACGAATTCCATAATGTTGATATTCAACCGTAAGGTACAGGAGGAGACCAATTGTCTACTTGGGTGGCGGAAAGTTTGGAAGCCAATACAATACTATATTTTAACTCCCTGGTTGCAATGATTGTCCCAGGCCAACGGTCGATCGCTTTAATCTATAACTAGAAGTAAATGAAGATTACAAACCACCAACATATGTGGTGCTCCTCTAAGTAAACAAGCAACAGAGGGTCGGCCAACACGAGAGATAATAGACACCAGTCTTCTTGAACCATCCCCATTTTTTTCGAGCTTCTATAGTTTACGTTACGAAAAAGGATGGTTCGCTCCGGACGGCGACTGATTTCCGACAATTAATTTCTGTGATTAAACTTGACTCATATCCCATGACGGCTCTTCGTGATCTGTTCATACATCTAGCGGGAGGCAAATGGTTTGCCGTGTTTGACCTAAAACAGTGATTTCGGCAAATTGGCGCTCGGCCAGAAGACCGGTGTGAGTTAGCGATTCGGGTAACCCAAGGCTATTTATAATTCAGTTTTGTTACTATTTGTTCTAAATAACGCACAGAAAGATTTAAAAATATTGATGGACTCTTTCAAGGTCGACTTACTCAGTAAAACAGCTTACATCGATGTTATTGTTATACGGGTCACTATTGAACAGCATTCACGAATTCGGCTGCAAGAGATGTCCAAAGCCGAAGAATAGCGATCACATTTTAATCCAGAAATTAATCAGATAGGTCGGAATATTGTGGTTTCTCGATCACTTAGTCTCAGTAGAGAGATTTATGTCATTTAATTTGAATTTAACGCCTGTCAAAGATTATTCGGTGCCAACAACCGGAAAACAATTGCGCCGATTCCAATATATTTATGGTGTATTTCTATATACCATATCTCGCACGGATGGCGAAATATATAAGTCACACACTCACTAAGGCGGATTAAAACTATATCGTCACAGAAAAGGAACAACTTGTCGTAAAATGTGCACTACGGAGGTTGGGATATTTTGTCATCGGTGGACATATAGACGTCTTTGCCGAGCACGCCGAGCTTCTGAAGTGCTCGAGGAATAAGATTGAACAATTCATCCTCGAGCCGGTATCGAAAATGCGGTAGCCGAACCGCTCAGCAGAATTTCCGCTGTGGGATTTTTGCCACTTATCAAGGTCTCTAAAGAGAAATGATGCCCTAGACCCTGAAATAGGCATTCAGTTAAAAATCTGCACGGTGACGTCCGAACGATGTTAAGTGTTTAGCCTGCAAAACGGCCTACTGGTTCAAAAAGGAAGACTAACAGTGTACTGGTTTTTACCGTAGTCTACACAAAGATAATCGATGGCTTTCTGGCATGAAACATTGGGATATCCCCGCGCCGGACGCCTCATCGCGCCATTGAACTCATGACTGTATTGGCCCGACATGTCCAAAGATATTCGTAACTATTGCCAACACTATAAGACAGCGTTGCAAAGCCGAAAAAAGAGAAAAAGTCATTCCGATTGCTTTAAGTGTCACCAATTTCCGCATATGGACAAGATAAGTCCCTTGGCGGTGGCTCAGGGCAGAGTTGCCTATTTGTTTTCCAGGGTCGATAAATTCATCCGATGGGTCGAGTTTGTACCGCTGAAGAAATTCACGACAGAGAAGACTATAAAGTGCTTAGAAGAGCGCTGACCCAGTCGATTTGATACACCACAAGTAATTGTTACCGACCAGGGTGAACAGTTCTAGTTGAAAGAATTTAATTAGTTGTGCAAGAAACACGAGCTGTCGCACTTGATAGTTTAAGAAGGGTTCTAAGTACGAGCCCTGAGATGGGGGTGAGGAAATATATCAGTAACCACTTTTGAGGCTGACAGCGCTCCTATCTAAGGTTGATGGGAAAAAACAGAAAGTCTACGAAGAAGTGCACGAATTAATGTGTTGCAGTCAGGGCAATGTTGGAAGGAGCTTTTGAGCCGCAGAAGTGGATATGAAATGATAATTCTTTTTATTTTATTTTACTAAGTGGAAGCGCTTTATGCGAGCAAACTCCCAAAAATAATGGGTTCGAAATAAAGCATTTTTGTTGAGAAAAATGGCTTATTACGGATTGGAAAATTTAGTAAGAATATTGACTAAACAAATGGACATTGAATGCAGAGTAAGGGACAATTGATTCTAAGCTGGACGACACAATTATAGTTAATTCTGAGAGAAACCGCATAGAAAACCGTACCAATATCGGTGAGGTCAACATTTGTGACCAGCTCGTGGCAATGTAGCCTGCTACAAGTATATTTTTCGATCTAATCCAATAAATCCAAGTTTCGAGCCGATCCGGTTATCGGTATACGTCTGGGTGGAACACGGCTTATACATCAATTTCGGGCCTCATCAGAGTAAAGGTCACAAATATAATTTTGCTTTCCCTATATATATATTTTGCGGTATGATCTTCGATAGTCAATTTTCGTCGTGCTCTGATGGTGGTCATGGAAGGTCAAGAGACGTCAACGCCTGTCACGTATGATAGATTTGCAACGAGTGCAACTGGTTAGATACACAGGAATTTGTTTTTTTATCAAGATCGCAAGCTTAATTTGAAGAATTGCTACTGAGTGACATTTTATTCATACGTTTTTTGCGTAATAAATCGACCTCAAACAATAAATACCATTATAGCGCATAATTTTCCTTTAATGAATGCATGCGGTTGATAAAATTTGAACAAACATTACACGGTAAGCGTCATCCTAGAAATAACTTTCGTTTTTGATCCCTTTAGATCAACTTAGCATTTAAATTGCTTCACAGACGCCCATGAGATTTCATTAACTGTTTGACGCAAGCCATGTGAAAATATTCATACTTTCTTCCAGGCTCCATGACGAATCAATTGGATGAGAAGTTACGAGGCTGGAAGCACACGAATAATAAACGTTAATGTGTTTATGATGAAATCGGTATACCCACTTGGACGTGTCTGAACTATCTTCTTACTAGGATCGTCATTTTCAAATATACATAACGCAAATACTAACACGAAAATGAAACTAATTTATCACTAGGTTCGCAACACCTTATTCATAATTGCATATATATTAGTTCTACGTCACAAACAGTATCTAGTCGTTACATATTGAATTGAATGATGTCATGATTGCCGCGAAATGTGAAAACTGATATCGATCAAGCCCAGAGTGTACTGATTTGCTGAAGTAACAGATGTTTAGAAATTGTTGTAATTCTCAAATTCGGTGAACTATAGCATACATTGATATCCATCATGTTGGTACCGTGTACCGACTCGGCAACTATAGTGTTAGTACCATGTACCTTTTCGGTACAATAATGTTGGTATCGATTACTAACACAGTAGACATAATGTTAGTATCCTTTACAGACTCGGTATATATATTATATAATAGTGTGAGTTAGTGTTGAAGTCGCATTTTCGTTGACTTTATATGATGTAAGCTTCACTATTGCAGGTTTAAACATTCGTCTAGGAGATTGTACCGTCCTATTATCCCACATTCTTCACTCAAATATATAGCGGTTAAAGGGCGTAATACCGGCGCCTACTGATGAGTCACCAGTAAGCATGAAACGAATATGCACGAGATGATAATTTCCGGTCATGCTGACTTTGGTTTATCTTTCTGGTCACAACTGAACTAATTTGTTTCTTGATGGGCAACACCTAATACACAATTGCGTATATATTAGTTTACCGCGATAAGCAGTACTTAATTGTCCAATATGATTTCCTAGGTTTCTGTATATTGACAAATTTTCTACACCAATTCACCAACAGAACCCTAAAAGTAGAATTTCGAATAATACACATACAATAAAAAAATATGTGATCGGTGTTTATGTCAAGCTTGCATACTTGACTTGAGGAGTTGTTATCCCCATCCGCTCACTCAACGATTTTTTAATTGTATGCATTAAAATAAGCACCGACGAAAATCAAATTCTTTGGATCAATATTGTAAACGTAAAATAAACACCAATCGTGTTTTATACAACCTTTAGTATAACGAGGTAACGCTTCCGTCGGTCGCACAAACTGCTACCTTGTGAACTACCACGGCAATCATCAGAGGTAGACGGTATACTGGTTAATGCGGATAAAACTGCAATGCAAAATAATGTATGGAAAATCCGAACAGCGGCTTCCATTATTATTTAATGTCAGCTGCATAATTCGATTGCAGCTTCGCGCCAGAAATGTTAAGCTAGTCCATTAAGTAATCACACGGTGTAAATCTTTTGCGTCTAACATTACCGTCAAGAAGAATGTATGCTAAACTTCTATAGATGCCAGCGACATTACTTACTTTAATTAACTTTATATGTATCCTAGTAAGGAAACTAAGAGATATGAGGATGCTAAATCTACTAGTTCCGCGTATATTTTACTTGACTGGAAATGTTGAATGTACATTATCTATGCAATCACGAGCACAATATTTTTGTTGCTTGTT